>QVTF01006227.1:0-27685 GCA_003573665.1 Oxygymnocypris stewartii
GCCGCTGAGCTTTACCGGGCTGACATTAGCACCGCTCCGTTCTCTCGTTTTTCACCGCAAAGAAACACAGGCTATAAATAAGAAACAAATTAAAGGAGAGAAATCAATAGGAGGACATTAGAGCTCTAATTTGGTGTCCTCTCGCTGAATGTATTGAGAAATTGGCTAAAGCGCTGATTCATGGAGGACGAGTCCACTGCTTGAAGACATGGCCATAAAGACGCGCACATTAAAAAGCATTAACAGGCCATTCAGAATGAATAAAGATCATCCTACACCAAACATGCTGATTTGAGCTCAAATAAAAGCATTCCTCAGGCCGCACACACACAGGTCGATGTGTAATGCTGTTAGAGGAATGATGTAGGATGCTCGTTTAATACAGAGACGAAGCAGAACTGCAGCATCTACATTAATTAGTAAGATTAATAGAAATAAGAGTAAACGCTGAATCTCACACATGCTCTCAAAACTCAAATCTGCCTCAGCCCAAAATCAAGATGCACAAATCTAAGTAATATTAGAAATATATATTTTTAGGAATATTTTTGCATGGTAACTTCGTTATCTTAATGGCTGTTATGAAATATTTGACTGTAATCAAATTACATAACAAAAATGGGTATTTAGTAACGTAATCCATTACATTACATATTTTAGGTCACATAATCAGACCACTTTTAGATTACCTTTGACCTCACGCGTTTATCGTATTGATTTAAACATGGATAATATGTGCCATATTGATATAAAAATACAAAGAGTAAGAAAATATGTTCATTTGTTGTGATCAACGACATGAAGTGCAATAAACATTACATTATGTCAATGTTTCCCAAACTGGGTTTGTGAAGGAACTGCTGAGGGTTTATGAGTTTAATGAAAATATAATAATTAATAAATCACAAATTATATATATATATAATTTTTTTTTATGTTTTTTAAATTAATCAAAACAAAACACTTAATGAAAAAATGAAACATTTTATTTGTTTACCTGCATGTCATGATGTTATGTGACAATTTAAAAAAAAAACCTGAACATGCAAATGTGATTTCAGATTTTAAAATCTTTGGGGTACTTCATATAAAAGATGATCAGATGACGACAAAGTTGGTGAATTCCAAAATGTGTGCATTTTAATGTGTTTTAAACTTCCAAAGTAATACACGGTACGATAACCTACTGCGTGATAATTAAATTAAAAATGAATATGTTCATCAGTAGTTTTCAACTTCATCATCAACTTTTTTGTTATTGTGTAAATAACATGTAATCATGTAATCCATAAACAAGTAACTGTAGTCTGATTACAAGTATTTTAATGTAATTTAATCTAATTACAAGTACTTCATTTTTGGAATTTGATTACATAATCCAGATTACATGTAATCAGTTACTATATATATATATATATTAGAATTTATACATCATGTTAATGTTTTCTCTAATTTATACTGATTTAACGACACATTCTCTCCAGAACTCAAAACTGCCTCTCCTCACCTTTTAAGACTTTATTAATTCATTCAATGTTTTAGATAAAAAAAATTCATCACCATTATGAATTATAAAAATAAGAATATATTTGTCAATATTTTTATGCTGATTTGATTCAAAGTAATTTAATTTCAGTACTGAGACTCTAATAAAACCTTTGAGAATAATGAATAATGGAAAATGTCTGGATGCATCAAACTAATGAGGATTTGTGAGACAATCATGCTTAATTGCTTAACTGTCATGAAAATAATGACACAATGGAAAAATATTAAAGGTCATCTCATTTGGCCCATTTTACATTTATTTTGCAGTGAAAAAATACAGCTGCTGAATAGAAACAAGAGCAGTGACAGGTGATGAGCATTTCTTGGGATACGCCGTGGTGTTTTCAGGATTGATGAGCAGCTTCTGTATGTTCATAATCGACCTTCTGACCGGTGCTTCTCCATCTGTGAGAGACTCACCGAGACAAAACATCTTCGTGACGATGTAGGCGGAAGCAAAGGTCACTGCAATGATGTTTTGTTGGACTAACGACATCAATTCTGTTCATTAACGCCTTTAGCATTTGTCTTAATCACAATCATTTGTAGCCGCTCTGGCTCAGTATAATAAAGAGACGTTTTTTGGCAGGAACACCAAGAGTTGATAAACGTGTGGCTCGCTCCCTCATTTGATTATTATTATCATTTCATGCCACAGTGAAAAAAAAACTCATTTCAGCGGCTCAATAATAACAAATGAGTTTAATGTGGACGTTTTATTTTGCGGTTTCAGGCCTTTTGTTTGAGTGCTGTAAAAACTTAGTTTTAGACGGGTCATGTCGGATAAAAAATGGTTTCTACTTAAACATTAGAGCAAACTCTATTCATTTTTATTTGTGAAAAACATATTACTCCCATACATGGAGGACCAACCCTACAAAAATGACAAATAACTAAGTAATGAAGTAAAGTAAGTAAGTAATGAATTAATTAATTAATAAATGTAATAATAAGAAAATGTATAAATAAATACATTTAATTATAAGAAAATAAAGAATAAAAAATGTTTATAAATTATAAATAAATACATAAAATGTAAAAACATACAATTACTTTTTAATAATTTAAATTTAGTCTAAATAATTTTTTTAAAGGTATTACTTTTTAATTTTATTTTCTACTTTTATTGATTTTCCTTTATTAATTTTTTCCTGTTTTTGATGGATGGATGGATGGGTTGTTTGATTTGATTGATTGATTGATTGATTGATTGATTGATTGATTGATTGATTGATTGATTGATTGATTGATTGATTGATTGATTTGATGGTTCAGTCCTCCGTACCTTCAGCCAGGCACAGACAGTATTATTGATTACTATTTTGATTTGATCAAAATAGCTATAAATTAAAATTTGCATATATTTAAATGTTGAATGAGGCATATATTCAATTATTAAACTTTATTTCAAATAAATACTGATCTTTTGAACTTTGTATTTTCCACTGAACCGTTTTAAACAATAATAAGAGCGATAACATGCGAATCAGTATATTATAATGATTTCTGAAGATCATGTGACACTGAAGACTGGAGTAATGATGCTCAAAATTCAGCTTTGATTACAGAAATCAATTAAGTTTTAACATAAATTACAATAGAATACATAAACTGTAATACAACCCGAATTCTGGAAATGTTGGGACGTTTTTAAATTTGAGTAAAATGAAAACTAAAAGATTTTCAAATCACATGAGCCAATATTTTATTCACAATAGAACATAGAGAACATTACAAATGTTTAAACGGAGACATCTTAAAATTGTATGCCCAAATTGAGCTCATTTAAAATTTGATGCCTGCTACAGGTCTCAAAATAGTTGGGACGGGGGCATGTTTATCACGGTGTAGCATCTCCTCTTCTTTTAAAAACAGGTTGAAGACGTCTGGGCATCGAGGTTATGAGTTTCTGGAGTTGTGGTGTTGGAACTTGGTCCCATTCTTGCCTGATATAGGTTTCCAGCTGCTGGAGAGTTTGTGGTCATCTTTGATGTATTTTTTATTGAATGATGGACCAAATGTTCTCTATAAGTGAAAGATCTGGACTGTAAGCAGCCAATTCAGCAGCCGGACTCTTCTACTACGAAGCCATGCTATTGTAATAGCTGCAGTATGTGGTTTTGCATTGTTCTGCTGAAATGCACGTCCTCTGGAGGGGAGCATATGTTGCTCTAAAACCTTTATATACACCTTTCAGCATTCATAGTGCCTTTCAAAACATGCAAGCTAACCGTACCGTATGCACTTATGCACCCCCATACCATCAGAGATGCTGGCTTTGAACACGCTGGAAGGTCTCCTCCTCTTTAGCCCGGAGGACATGGCGCCCGTGATTTCCAACATGAATGTCAAATTTGGACTCTTCTGACCATAGAACGTCTTTCCACTTTAAAACAGTCCATTTTAAATGAGCCTTGGCTCACAGGACATGACGGAGCTCCAGGACCATGTTCACATATGGCTTCCTTTTTGCTTGGTAGAGGTTTAGTTGGCATCTGCGGATGGCACGGCGGCGGTTGTGTTTACCGACAGTGGTTTCTGGAAGTATTCCTGGGCCCATTCAGTAATGTCAATGACAGAATGAGTGATGCAGTGTCGTATGAGGGCCCGAAGACCACGGGCATCCAACAAAGGTCTTCGGCCTTGTCCCTTACACACAGAGAGATTTCTCCAGTTTCTCTAAATCTTTTGATTATGTTTTGCACCGTCGATGATGAGATTTGTAAAGCCTTTGCAATTTGATATTAAAGGAACGTTGTTTTTAAAGTATTCCAACATCTTTTTAGAGAGCCTCTGCCTCTCTAAGACATCTCTTTTATAGCTAATCATGTTACAGACCTGATGTCAATTAACTTAATTAGTTGCTAGATGTTCTCCCAGCTGAATATTTTCAAAATGTCTCGCTTTTTTCAGCCCTTTGTTGCCCCCGTGAAAACTTTTTTGAAACCTGTAGCAGGCATCACATTTGAAATGAGCTCATTTAATGGATAAAAGTGTACATTTGATCCGTTTAAACATTTATGTTCTCTATGCTCTATTGTTAATAAAATATTGTCTCATGTGATTTGAAAGTCTTTTAGTTCTCATTTTATACAAATTAAAAAAACGTCACAACATTTCAGTTTGTAATATATACTTTTTTTTCTATATTTTTGATCGAATAAATGTAGCCATGATGAGCATAAAACCGACCCTAAACTTTTAAACAGTGAGATATAAATATATTTACAGTCAAATTTGCTGTTTTTAATTTAGCTTTCTGCTGCTTTGCACTGTTCCATCACAGTCTCTCGTTATTCAATTAGATACACTTTAATTTGTTCATGGGGCCAAAGCTCTTAGCGTTTAGTGGCTTATTAACTGTTCTGCTCCTTTGTGCCGCTGATGTAGCCTCCATCCATCAGCAGTGTATAGAATTACATTTGTTGCTATTGTTTCTATCAGACATACCGTACCAACCGCAACTCCTTCCCCACAGTCGTTTTATCTGATGTCTTTCCAAAAGCATGTTTTCTAAGCAGTCGCTGAGGCAGCATCAAATCAGACATTCGAGTCCTTGAGCGATTGCATTATGAAACATAATTCACCTTTGTGACAGTGTTAGTTGATTCCTGCCATAGGTTTGTGTTTTGTTCTTCTTGTCTCTCTGGTTTGAAAGCTCTTTACCCTGCTAACAAATTTAGGTTTGAAAAGCATGTGAAAAGCAGTTTATTTTGAAATGTTTCTAAAATATTGAAATGTCCAGTTTTATTTTTGGTGATTATAACTTTAAAGGTTACAAAACTGTTTCTTACAATATTCTACTAACTTTATTTTCACTCAAAATGTAATGTTTTTTAAATGTTTTGCTTTTATAATGTTTCTATGATTATAATTTTAAAATGCTTTTATAATCTTAAAATGCTTATAACGTAAAGATTTTTAGAATGTTAGAATATTATTTAAAGGTTACAAAAGCATTTCTTAAACAAGGATTTATAAATGTATTTTTACTCAAAATATAACATTATTGGAATATTTCTTTGTGATGTTCTAAGAACGTTAAAATGTTCTCTTGTGATTAGAATGTTATTTAGAAGTTACAAAAACATTTCTTAAATGTTCAACTGTTATTTTCTACTGAAAAATAATATTATTTGAATGTTTATTTTTCATATTTGAAGAACGTCAAAATATCCTTATAATTATTCTTGTGATTAGAACATTATTTAAATGTTATTTTTAATGAAACTATAATATAATTTGAACGTTTGTTTTAAATATTCTAAGATTGTTGAAATGTCCAGATTTGTTTCATAACAAATGGTTTCTTGTCAAGATTATAACGTTATTTAAAGGTTACAAAAATGTTTCTTACAACATTCTACTAACTTTATTTTTAACCCCCCCCCCACAAAAAAAACCACATTATTTTGTGTTTATTTTTTTATATTCTAAGAACATTAAAATGTCCAGTTTTCTTTTCACGAATGGAATGTTATTTAAAAGTTACAAAAAACTCAAACATTTCTTAGAACATTCAACAAATAACATCATAAAGATGTTCTAAGAATATATTGTTCTAATAATTTTTATCTTAAAGTTATGAGAACGTATTTCATATATTAATATGAACATTCCATGAACATTACTTAATTCTGATATTTATATAACTTTTAAAAACATTAGATAGAAAATCCCAGGTATTTTTTGTGAAACGTCAGCTCAGATTTATAACCTCCAACCTTTCCTCTACAGGACGGGAAATAGTTTGGCTGAGAAGCCGGCCAAAAAATCCTGGCTGTCATACCGTAAAGAAATATGATATTAAAATGTAGTAGTGCTCTTTAGAAAGACAACACGCTTGACCGGACACTTCAACCTGGCCTTATGCACGCGTGAACATGTTGATCTGATCTATCAGAGTGTCATCCATTTACATCAAAGACTAAACGTTAGGGATTTACACGAACAGCTATAAGATAAATGCCCCCTCAGTAGGGTGCAAACATCTCCCTCCTCTAGGAGGCGCCGAAGTGCTCTTAAAATACAGGAAGCTCAAAACTGAACCAAACAATCCACTGCATCCATCCAAACATGACTGAACCCGAAGGAAAGATGACTTGTTAACAAACGCCAGTATCAACAGGTGTGTTTTGTCGAGTTGCACAAAATAACGTCCTTGACTTGGATGGAGTGAGTTACCGACCGCCGCATATATTTCAGTCCCTCAGTGGTCAAAAGCAACAAATCTGATCTTAAAACAATGAACTAGTTTATGTTTTCAGGCTGAGGAACAGCAGGACCCCTGGATGTCTTGTTTTTCATGGAAACATCTTGGAATAACATATTTCCTTTGCTCTGTTTTTCTTCTGCTTCTCGTTCACATTTGTGCGCTGATGTTTGTAAGGATCAGGAGGTCAGACGCTCTCTGTGTGATGGATGAGGAGGCCGTTATCAGTGTGGAAAGCACCTTCTCTCTATCAGCGCTGAGCTCTAATGTGACTTATAGAGAGAGAGAGAGAGAGAGAGACACTGATCTGGTGCTGTGACAGGAGTGTTAGAGAAAAGCATCTTTGACACTTGGATCTAAGAACTCATTCAGGAAAGCTACTTTTCAAAGCAAATGCACAAATGAGCACATATGCTGAAAACGAAATAAGCTTTGAAACCGTTTTCACACAAAACATTGCTAGTAGATTTTACAAATCATAATTAAAGCAAGTAGCAATCATTTAAACCTGAAACACTGAAATAGTATTTTCTTGTAAAACATACTGTAATCTTTATTTACAGCTTATTTTTGTAGGATTTAAACAATTTTCACTCAGAAATGACTAAATCTGACAAATTATTAAACAGAAACTTCAAGGAATGCATTGAATTAAACATGACATTTTGAAATAAAAAGACTTTCATTTTTTGGTAAACTGTACTTTAATCATCTATTTCAACTTCAAAAAATATTTTTGTTTGTCAGATTTTCTTTGAAATAATTTTCACTGAAAAATCGCTAGTAAATTTCACAAATAACTACAAAAAATTACAAGTAACACATTGAATTAAACGTTAAATTCTGAATAGTATTATATACTAGACAATCTTTATTTTATTAAACATTTTTTTAAATAATTTTACCTTTAAACATATTGGATTCAGAATTTTCTAGTAAATTTCATAAATATTCTATTCCATAGAAACAGCAAGTAATGAGATTAAATAAAATGACTGAAATAATATTTGATTTTTTTTTTACAGTGTAGGATTTACTTTGAAACTCTTTTCACTTACTACTAAATTACTAGTTTAGTCATTTTACAAATTACTAGTAAATAAAAAAACAAAGAAACGGCAAGTAATATTATATATGAGAATTATACATGACATTTTGAAGTAAAAATAATAAATAGTATTTTCTTGAAAAACATACCCCAGTAATTTTTTTACAGATTCAAGTTGTTTTAATTTTTTTATTTATTAATTTTAATCAACTAGAAATTATTTGTGAAAGTTAAAGTGTTTGAATTTTTCTGTTTGCATGACCTTCTCAAAGCATAATTAATCCAAATGAATTATGCAGTCCTGGAGAAACTGGAGTTTAATAAAAATAACACAATATATTTCTCATAAAATCATTCATATAGCATATGAAAACAGTGTGTCTTAGACTTGAGGCTTTTTTCTTGAGGCTTCTGAAAAAAGAAAAAGAATAACGATTCGGTCAACCCTGCAAAAAATGATATTTCATAATGTTTTCCAGTACAAATAATATTCTTAAATCCAATTATTTGAGAGGCAAAATGACTTAAGAAGTCTTGTTTCTGAGAAACTCGTTAGATAAAGTGAGCTTTAAAAACTCAATTCAAAGCAAAAACATCATTTTGATACATTCTTTAGAAAACAAGACTTAAGTTATTTTTCTTCTTAGTAAACATCTCTTGATTTAAGAATGTATTTTTGTCTTGTTTTCCAGTAAAAGGTTTTTTTTCAGTGACATTCTGTCCGATTCGTCAGTCAGTATAATAATGAGACTGTCCTAAATCTCCTGTTGACACAAAAGTAGCTGCTGAGCAGTGAAGGATCTCATATTGCATACAGTAATCCGCTCATTATTTTAAAACAGCTTCCAGGGCACAAACACACACACACTGGCACGATTGTTTCTGCCGGCCAGAACATCTACGGTACCTGCAGCTGAACGTTCTCCAGGCCAGTGTGGAAATCTCAATTCTTCACAGCTGTTTCAGCTCAGCGTTTCTGAGAGCGGCTCGAATACGCTGGGACTGGATCCACGGCCAGATCTGTTGTGAGTCTGCTAATGAAAATTGGTAAAAACTGCGGTTTTGGACGGTCGATGGACGCTCCTGAAGGCACACGGGAGTTTAGTGCAAGCAAATTGTCAGTGTTTTGCTGTGTCCAGATTTCTAATGCTTCATGCTTAAAGGAGTAGTTCATCCAAAAATGGAAATTTGCTGAAAATGTGCTCACCCTCAGGCAATCCAAGATCAGGATGAGTTTGTTTCCAACAAACTCATCCTTTCAGTTTGTTTGGGGGGGCGCAAACAAACTGAAAGTACGGGCGATCTGGTCCAAGCTCCTTGATTATTTTGTTTTCTTGATCCGAACGCCTTGTGAACGGGTATTTGTGTAAAGATAAACCGAATTTTCTTTCATCTGGAGATATTGCGCTTGCTTCCGCATTAATTAGTACCTGTCTGTCACTGACGAGCTGCTGCTGAGTGGAACGAGAGTCGTTGAGAACGGTCCAATCACATGAGGCCAAACATATAAAACAATATTGATTCGCTCTAACAACAAAAGTGGGAGGAGCCTGCGCCCCAAGGACAATTTGAAACGAGCCAATTAGAGCTTAGCCTCAAATCACATGCTTTTGAAAAGTTTGTGTACCTACATACACACTCATTAGTCCGGCGCCCCGCACATGAATATGAAAGAAATATAGTTTAGATTTTCAATAAATTATAATATAACTAACAATAGAATACTATGACTAAATGATTTTATTTAGTTAATATTTGCGATCTATTTTTAACTTAATGTTAAAGGGGGCTAACTTGAAGCCCCAGCGCCACCTATTGACCAGCCGCTACTGCTTCTGACTAAAATATGAGTCATAATCCATCATTTTGCTTCCTGCAGTGATAAAATCACAGATTAGTTTCGAGCTGTTTTGATCTGTGCCGATTTCTCTCCTGATTCAGACCAGAACCATTTTTAACTATCGGAAGCATTATTCTGGATTATGGACTCATAGTTGAAATTTTAGCACATTTTTACATGCAATAAGCCATATTTTGCCATTTCATTTGTTACCACTTTGGGCAATGACACACTTTATCTTTCACCCAATATTGTTTCTTGTATTTTTTCTTCTGTTCAGCAATACAACGAATTATCATAGTTGCTCTCAATAATTAACACCTCATAATTCATGCACGTTTCAATTGTAGATCCCATCAGTGCCATTAAATGAACCATGATATGGTTTCTGTGGGGATTAAATAGTCTTAATTCGCCCTTCCACAAATGAAGGTCTTAAATCAGAGAAACTCATTAAAATGAAGTCATTGCATTAAATGTTCCAGTATAAATATCTAAACGATGTGAAGTCTTACTTTCTGAGAAACTGAACACAATTAAACGAGCTTATGTTTAAAACAAGAATAAATACTGTACGTGGGGGATAAAAACCTGTTTTCCTTTTGAATTAAGTTGATTTTTGAGACCATTGGCATATATTTGTTATTATTTTAATCATAAACTCACTTAATTTTGATAATATTTTCATGAAACAAGTTTTCATATTTTGTCATTTTGCTTTTCAAGGAAATGTATCTTGATTTAAGAATCTGTAAACATATTAATATATTTACAGCATATATATATATATAATTTTATCAAATGTTTTTCTTAATATTTTTAATTGAACTTTATTTTTAAATGTGTTTTAATTTTAATTTAAGTTGTAGTTTGTGTTTTTGCCATTTTATTTTTATTTTATTTTACACATATATATAATATATATTATGTATATATTTAAATTTATTATTTAAAATAAAGTTTTAGTTTTAGTTATTTTAGTACTTCAACTTGAACAAAATGAAAAAGACAAAAATGGAAATAAAGCATTTAATGTTTTTATATCAGATAATGTTAATTTTATTATATTGTCATTTTTATTTATTTAATTTAATTTATTTCTTTGGTAAAAAAGTTATATTTTCAAACTTTCAAGTGTTGCTAATACAAGACATTTACATTTAGAGACCATATTGACACATTGTGTCCCTTCATTGACGTCACTGGGTCTTTAAAAACCTTCACAGAAGCTGCAGAAAGCCCGCATGATAAAACATGAACCTGTTCATGTCTGCTGAGCTGAATGTGTTTCCATGTGGTTCCTGTGATCCTCTCGTTGTCATTCCAGGTAACACAGAAGAACACAAACTAAATCCATCAAACGGTGAATGAACGAGTGCTTCACATCTTCACATGTCTGCGGTTATGTTTAGCCAGCGGCACCGCAGATGTCTTGGCCAATGACCCGAGTCTTCATTAACATGTATGTTGACAACGGACCCAAGAATAAAAACCTCTCTCCTCTATCTTCCCTCTCACTGATTACCCACAATCCCTCCTCTCAATGCAGCGAGTGTTTTAAACAAGTGCATCTCTTTGGTTTTTATAAATGTGACGGACAGACGCACTGAAGGATCAGACGATCGCTCTAATGCGTAGAGACGCCCTCTCTCTTCCTGTATCTTACTCGTTAGCCTCTTTAATTAAGAGTGCATTGTTCTGTGGGAAAGAAGCTTCCTGACTCTCTGCCAAGTTAGATTGGGTTTCTCTGTTAAGCTCTGGGCAGTAATGGAAGCGAGTCAAGCTTGTCAACAGATGCTGTGCTGCAGGATACGTGTCTTGTCTGTTGAAGCAAAAGCCATTTCCTGTGGCTTACGGAGGATGAGATAAAGATAGCCTTTTTAGGAACACATGTGCACAAACAAATCTGGAAATTAGCTATTCATTTGGGGGAAAATGATGATCCAAGGATTAAAGGATTTTTTTAAATGCAATTTTCCTATTAAATTATCTAAATATGACTGTATTTGATAAGCGACACTAGACAAGATATTGCGATTTCATATATTGCATGTTTATATTTTATATGTAGTTTTTCTCACTGTACTAGCTGTACCCAGTAAAGTAATAAAAAACATATATAAATATATATTTATATTCAGTGTATTATTAAACTGTCAAAACAATCTTTGATTTATAGATGTTTTAACTGGAGACGAGTTAAAAATGCTATTTTAGTATCTTTGATAGTAGTTGTTAATATTTTGAACTGAATTTTATTTTCATATTTTATATTTTCCTTTTAATTTTAGTTAAAGTTTTAGTAATTTTGTTGTGCATTTTAGTCATTTTTATTATTTTCTTTATTTTTAAAGAATATGTCTATATTATTATTATTATTAAATAAAAATATTTTAGTACTTGCAATAAATGCAAATGAAATCAATGATATAGATGTTTTAGTCTATATCAGTTAATGTTAATTTTATTTCAAGTGATTTTGTCAATTTTAAGTGTTTTTATTTAGTTTTGTTTTTTGTTTTTAATGCTGTAGTTTTAGTGAACACTAATAACGCTGTTATATAGACTAAAAAAAAACTAAATAAGTCATTTTTGCAGTATTATTATTATTTATTTCTTTCATGTAAAACTATATATATATTCATAATGGTATTGACCTTTCTTTGAATCTCGGGATTTAGCTACAGGAAGTGACATAATTGCAGGAAGCAGAGATTTTGTAACTTGTTAAATCTGTTTAAGTCAATTACTGTATGTTATAAAGGGATGAGAATGACTTCATGTTTTCCTTTTCATTTCACTCACTGTCCAAAAATGTTCACCCAGTGTGTCATTATTCACCATAGAAGCTCTATGGAAGGTTTTGATCATGGCAGAATTACCTCACAGCCTGAACCTGGACTGCAGTCCTGCCCTCATTAGATGTTGTGTCTTTGCGGTGGAGGCTCTGATGGGAATAGCTCATGTTCACCATTAAGATCCAGCGAGCCAAAGGTGTCGCCTCCCCTCACCTTTACTCTATTAATCATGGGTCGCACTGAACCCCACACAGTGCTCCTCTCGATAAGAGCATCTGGAGATCCGGTTTCTCACTGAGTTCAACGGGAGACCCAGTCTAATGAAGGTGTGGTACGAGGCCTGTTTTGATGTGTTTCCTAGAATAAAAACCTCTACATGTGTCCC
Organism: Oxygymnocypris stewartii; assembly: GCA_003573665.1. Lineage (NCBI taxonomy): Eukaryota > Metazoa > Chordata > Actinopteri > Cypriniformes > Cyprinidae > Oxygymnocypris > Oxygymnocypris stewartii. The sequence continues at coordinate 12,832 of QVTF01006227.1, forward strand.
GGCAATGATAGCACCTCCTCGCTGAACCCCAGCTGCATTTCATTATTTGTGCTCTTTCCAAATTTAGATCCGTCCCGATCCTAAAAGCAGCTCGCCGCATATTTGTGGCTCGCCAGTCACTTCTTAAGGACTTCCTGTGCCATTTTTCAAGTACGCTTAAAATTGGACACAGATCCTGCAGATGAGGGGAAAATCCATTGTATTAAGTAGGTGTCATGAAAGATTTTTCCAGCCCGATGCTAAAGGCTAGATATTCTTTGTGCAGTTGAGCTCGGATCTGACTGCTCGTTATATATTAGTTATGAAAAGTTTCAATATGGTCGCATGTGCTACTTTAATGTAATTGGATGCTATCTTGTTTTATATGGAAGCTTGTTTCCGCCACTGGATGAAAAATTTAATAATAAGGCAATTGAGTTTATCGCACAATAAACTATTGTGAGATCCAAATCCAGAATTACAAGATATCAACTCCAAATTGCAAGATAAACTCTGAACTGTGAGATTTAAACTCAGCATTGGCGAGAAATAACTCCACGTTGTGAAATACTCTGAATCATGGGATATCAACTCTCGAATTGCAAGTTATAAACTTTGAATTGTGAGATATAAACAGAAAAAACATTGAATTGTGAGAACAGAAAAAACATTGAATTGTGAGATATAAACTTGCAATTTAAAATAAATTGATATAAACTCCAAATTGCAATATAAAGTCTAGACTTCTAGATATAATCTCGCAATTCTGAGAAAAAAAGTTGAAATTGCGATAATTAAACTCCAAATTGCAAATAAAAAAGTCTGAACTGTGAGGTCTAATTGCGAGATATACCATAAACTTGCAATTATATAACAAAAGTTGGAATATCGATATAAAATCTGCCGAAAATAACTCTGAATTGCAAGATATAAACGTGCAGCTCTGAGAAAAAAGTTGTAATTAAGAGATAAACACTCAGAATTGCGATATAAACGCTGATGTTCTGTATAATGTTTATTTCATGTTTTGTTCTGTTATGACGCAGCTTGACCGGAAGTCTGTAAAGTAGTAGAAGAAGAGACTCGTGTTCTGTGATCGGCGTTTTGGATGCACGTCATTGTTTGCCTTCTTATCCTTGAAAAAGATGACCATAAGTTATACATTTAATTTGAAAAAGCTAGTGTAATATCTTCTTGTGTTAAAGCTGGTGATTATTGAGATTCTGAAAGCTGGCACAAGCTAACGGCTAGCATGCTAACGGAGCTGTGCAATCCCTTTTAATTATTGTATTTATGTTGTTAATACATGTTGGTTGTTTATTAGGACATTTGAATGCCTACGCAAATGTTTATGAATGTGAATATTTTGACGATACTCTGTGAATCACTTTGTAATTTGTATCTTTTGTTTCATTAGTGTCTTAGTTATAAACTCACAATTCTGAGAAGTCACAATTCACTGTTTAATATTTATATTCCTTGGTGGAAACAAGCAAATAAAATAACAAAAACATAATTATAAACTCATGAGATGTAAACTGTGAATTTAAGAAGGCACAATGCCAATCACCTTTTTATTTTATTTCTTTATTTCTATTTCGTGATAGAAACAAGCTTCCATCGTTGAGCGCTAATTTTAAGGCTGTCTGAAACTAAACAGTGAGTTTTGGGCTGAAAATGTATTTGTTAAATGTTAAACAACTGCTGCCATGAACGTGGAAAACTTGGCATTTATCTAATGAAATATTTATGTGAGGACTGACATTTATAAGAGCGCTAATGGTGCAAAATATAGCATATTTGCAATTTTATAATGTGAATTAATTTGATCGTTCACACGTTTAAGCGCCTTAATTACGGTTCGGTATGATCTGTATATAAATGCAAATGATGCGATCCATCCATCTGTGGTTCCAAATCATCACTAAAAGCCATTAGCCCCAAATGCACTGTAAAAAATAACCACATTTTATGAATAAATGCAAAGATGCAAAGCCAGAATGGAGTTTTGGCTTCTATTTTGGAGCTTTATCCAAATCCACGTGTTTGTGTCCAGACTACTGTCCAAAAATCCATGGAAAACAAGCAGTAATATTTGTCTTGATGTTCACCTCCGGAATCATGACTAGTTTGTTCCTTTGCATGGCCTAATATTCGGCAGAAATCAGCTAGAATGATTACTGTGATGTAGTTTGTGTTATTAATAGGCATCGGCTTCAGCGGAAACACACTTTGCTTCAGTCCGCTCTGTTCTTTCTCATTGCTGGGGAAGGAAAGTAATCACTCATAGGACTGTTTGCTTTGTTTCAGACGTACTGTGTGCTGGTACTGTATTGTTCTGCTTGAACCGTGGTTTGGAGAGATGCTCTGATTTGTCCCGTTGCCTGGATACCGCATCCACCTGGAGCAGCATATGGCCACAGCATGTTGTGCTCCGTGAGAAACGAGCGGAACGCCAAAGCATCCCGGTGTGGTGATGTAATGCGCCTTACACGAGTTTTGCAAGGTGAGATTCAGTCTACTGTGTCTCTTCACAGACTCTGCGGAGAGGCGCGCGGCTACGAGCGAGACAAAGACATCATGAGACGTGAGAAACGTTTGGGGAAAACTTGTTCTTTCGGTTATGTAATGCATTTAAGCATCAAAAGCCACGCTTAAAAAATGTCATTGCATTAGATAGCTAAATGTCAAAGCAAATGGCATTTATTTGAAAGACGCCACAAACACTCTTGAAAAGTGATGCAAAACTTTGTTCGATGTGAAAAGATAAACTGGCTTTATATTCATGCATTTAGCAGAAACTTCGGTCCAAAGCGAGTCGCATTGCATTCAAGGTTTATATTTGATCAGTTCATGCTTTCTCTGGGAATCGAACCCATGACCTTGGTGTCATACAGAAAGTAGCTCAAAATAATTATGCACATTTTATTTCACACACGCAACACTGTATATTGTATGACATGCAGTGAAATTATTTTATCAACTCTATGCACACACAGAATAAAAAATTACATAAGAATAGCATAAAAGATAAACCAAAATCACACAAGTCAGAATAGATCAATTAGAAAAAAGATAAGATAAGATAAGATAAGATACAACATTTTAATGAAAATAAATTATTTTAAGTGAAATTACTAGAACTAAAATTAAAATAAGTTTAAGCTAAATAGAAACATTTACCAAACAAATAAAAAAAATGACAAAAACACATAAATATAAAAAACAATGACTAAAAATTAAACTAAAAATAAAATGGAAATATAAAAATAACAGCCAAATCCAAGTATTATGAAATGCTATAATCGTATGTAGATAATAATAAAAATGACAAAAACACAAAGATAAACTCATTACTAAAAATTAACTCAAAATAAAATGGGAAAGTGGAAACATAAACATAAGAGCCAAATCCAAGTATTGTGAAATGCTATAATCGTATGTAAATAATACTAAAGTAACACAAGGAACAGCCGCTCTTCAAAGTCAGTCAAACAGATTGTCCCAAACTCAGTCCCATTGGTCAGACAAACAGATCAGTGTTTCCTCTGCTGGGACTCTGTGCACTTAACTTCTGGAGAACTGACTTTACATGCATGCATTCAGCAGATGCTTTTATCCAAAGAGACTTCAATGACATTCAGCAGATGAGCATATATTAGCAGTAGACCTGATGTACACTCACTTCATGCCGACTGCAAACCCTGGTGTATTCTTGGCTCTCTTGCCCCGTGGCGGGCCGTTTGGTGTGAAAGCGAGGTCATGGATGAGTGTATTCCCAGCGGTCATCCATCAGCCTCGTACGACCGTCCTTCTGAAAACAGTGTCATATTTCCTAATAAATCTTCCAAAAGACCACCTGGGCTATTCTGTCATAGACGCTCACTTTTTGGTATTTATTTATTCTTTTAGTTTATTTTAAAATGAATTTGATTCTCTGCTTTGGCTGTAAGTTGATTTGAGCGTTATCATCACACACATAGGATCTGGTTCTCAGGAGCGTTTGCTGTGGTTTTCTGCTTCAGTGTTTCCAAAAACAGAAGCCGTTTCCTAAAACAAGAACGGAAAGATGACACGACGAGGATGTTCAGATCTGCTTCTGGTGTCAGTTTCATGTTTAGAGACATTGGAAGTTTGACCACGACTCAAACGCTGAATGTAATTATTATTTTTTTTCATTTTATGTTTTTGTCAATTTAAAAATTTTCCCTCAATATTTGCATTTAGCTTAATTTTTTATTTCAGTTTTGGTCATTTTAGTACTTTTTTAAACTGACACATTTCATTTTTCATTGTATTTTTTAAGTTTTAATTTTTCATCGTGTAAAAGTACTAAAATTACTCTAAAACTAAAATTGGGAAAATATTAATATGTAATAAAATAAATATAATGTATATAAAATCTAACATAATGTAATACAAAAAATAAATATGATATAAAAACATAGTAAAATTATATATATATATATATATTCAGATTTATTTTTATTTACTGAACATGCATATTACATATAATATATGATAATATAAATAAAAATGTATATTATAACGTAATATAGCCTAAATGTAAACTATGTAATGAAATAAATAAAACATGTTATTTACTTCAATGACTGAAAATGCTTTTTATTTATTTGTATTTTTTATTCACTTTATTATTTTTATTTTGGATTACATTTTTTGATAATTTTTCTTCAGTACTTCTATAAGATGAATATATAGTTATTTTAGTTATGGGATATATAGTTCTGTGAGTGTGTGTGTGAGAGTGTGTGTGTGTGGTGTGTGGGTGTGTGGTGTGTGTGTGTGGTGTGGTGTGTGTGAGTGTCTGTGTTGTGTGTGTGTGGTGTGTGTGTGAGTGTGTGTGTGTGTGTGGTGTGAGTGTGTGTGTGGTGTTGTGTCTGTGTGGTGTGTGTGTGTGTGTGTGTGTGTGTGTGTGTGTGTGTGTGTGTGTGTGTGTGTGTGTGTGCGTGCGTGTGTGTGTGCAAGTGTTAGTTAGCAATAACAACACTGGACTGTTTCCTTCTGGCAATGCAAATCTAGTTATTTTCTGTAATTCTGTTTCGGTGACACTTGAAACTTCATCTTTAAGGTCAACTCTGCGTTTATCTTTCAGAGATCCGCTCTCTCTCTCTCAGACTTTCCTCATCTTTGTCCCAGACGGCCGTCTTCAATCAAAGCACTCTCATTTAAGTCTTGGCCTCTGAGGTAAAATGAGCTTATAAAAAATAGACATCCACAAACAAACACTTCTTGGCCCCTGACAACACTGATTCATTCCCTGATCACTTTGTGAACCCGGGTAAGTTCGTTTGAAGGGTGATGCGCTCATCAGAATTCAGAGAACATGACGTCTCATCTGGATTCGACCTCGCTAAATGAGCTGGAAAGCTCTCAATTCAATTCTGTCACGGATCACTCAAGACTTGATGCGTCGTCTATTTGAGTTGAAGGATGAACTCGAGACAGGCTAAATAGATGCTCAAGCCGGGGTTATTTAATATGAGGATAGGGACTGGTTACCTGAGGTGGGCTTGGCATTTGCATGCCAGTGTTTAAATGTTGTTTGCATGCCAGTGTTTATATGTTGTTTGCATGGCAGTGTTTAAATGTTGTTTGCATGACAGTGTTTAAATGTTGTTTGCATGGCAGTGTTTAAATGTTGTTTGCATGGCAGTGTTTAAATGTTGTTTATGCCAGTGTTTAAATGTTGTTTGCATGCAGTGTTTAAATGTTGTTTGCATGGCAGTGTGTAAATGTTGTTTGCATGGCAGTGTTTAAATGTTGTTTGCATGCAGTGTTTAAATGTTGTTTGCATGGCAGTGTTTAAATGTTGTTTGCATGCAGTGTTTAAATGTTGTTTGCATGACAGTGTTTAAATGTTGTTTGCATGGCAGTGTTTAAATGTTGTTTGCATGGCAGTGTTTAAATGTTGTTTGCATGCAGTGTTTAAATGTTGTTTGCATGGCAGTGTTTAAATGTTGTTTGCATGGCAGTGTTTAAATGTTGTTTGCATGCCAGTGTTTAAATGTTGTTTGCATGGCAGTGTGTTTAAATGTTGTTTGCATGCCAGTGTTAAATGTTGTTTGCATGGCAGTGTTTAAATGTTGTTTGCATGGCAGTGTTTAAATGTTGTTTGCATGGCAGTGTTTAAATGTTGTTTGCATGGCAGTGTTTAAATGTTGTTTACATGCCAGTGTTTAAATGTTGTTTGCATGGCAGTGTTTAAATGTTGTTTGCATGCAGTGTTTAAATGTTGTTTGCATGGCAGTGTTTAAATGTTGTTTGCATGACAGTGTTTAAATGTTGTTTGCATGGCAGTGTTTAAATGTTGTTTGCATGCCAGTGTTTAAATGTTGTTTACATGCCAGTGTTTAAATGTTGTTTGCATGGCAGTGTTTAAATGTTGTTTGCATGGCAGTGTGTAAATGTTGTTTACATGCCAGTGTTTAAATGTTGTTTGCATGGCAGTGTTTAAACGTTGTTTGCATGGCAGTGTGTAAATGTTGTTTGCATGGCAGTGTTTAAATGTTGTTTGCATGCCAGTGTTTAAATGTTGTTTGCATGGCAGTGTTTAAATGTTGTTTGCATGCCAGTGTTTAAATGTTGTTTGCATGGCAGTGTTTAAATGTTGTTTGCATGCCAGTGTTTAAATGTTGTTTGCATGGCAGTGTTTAAATGTTGTTTGCATGCCAGTGTTTAAATGTTGTTTGCATGCCAGTGTTTAAATGTTGTTTGCATGGCAGTGTTTAAATGTTGTTTGCATGGCAGTGTTTAAATGTTGTTTGCATGCCAGTGTTTAAATGTTGTTTGCATGGCAGTGTTTAAATGTTGTTTGCATGGCAGTGTTTAAATGTTGTTTACATGCCAGTGTTTAAATGTTGTTTGCATGGCAGTGTTTAAATGTTGTTTGCATGACAGTGTTTAAATGTTGTTTGCATGGCAGTGTTTAAATGTTGTTTGCATGGCAGTGTTTAAATGTTGTTTGCATGACAGTGTTTAAATGTTGTTTGCATGGCAGTTTAAATGTTGTTTTTGAGACGGTTGACCCTCAGATGTAAGACTCTCTCATCTGTGTTTTCTCTGTAGATTGTCTTGTTTGTTAGACTTGCATCGATGATCTCACAGTCTCCTGGGCTTCAAATGTCCTTATGATGGAACAACGCATTTCTTGTACTCAACTGGAATAATTAGTGCTAAAATTAGAGTGGCTGCAATTAGCTAATTATATGAGAGAGGCACAGTTATCTCTTAAAACAAACGCTACATCAGCTGACTGTCACTCAGCCTTCAACTCATGTAAAACCAAGAGTTATTAGCATAAAAAAGATTTTCTTTTCATTATTTGAATATAAAAATATTAAATTAAATACATTATAAAACTCAGCTTGTTGCCAAGGCAACAGTTCTAATTTTCGTTTCATTTAAATAGAATTATATAATAACTAAAACTATATAAACTTGATCAAAATGATAAAGACATGTTTCAAAATCAAACAGACAAGAACAAGCAGCAAAATCATAAGCCGACATTTCTCATTGTTTAAGTTGAAGTACTTAGTAAATAAAACTTAAAAACAATATAGATATTAAAACAAAGACATACAATACAAATTACAAAAACATATTTTGTTTCAGCCAAAGCAACATTTCTCATTTCTGTCGAAATACTAAAATAACTAAAATAAATACAACATTATAGACATATTAATTTTTTTAATATATTTCTAAAAACTAATAAAAATGACAAATAACATGAAAAAAAATGACAAAAACTAAATTTCATATTTTTGTTTAGTTTTAGATGAGATAAATACTATATAAAAAAGTTAAACATGTAAATACATAAACTAATAAAATTACATACTCAACAAAATTACAAACACTTTGACTAAAATTAAAATAAAAGCAGAATTTAAAACGTTACCCAAACGTATAATAGTGTTTATAAAGCGCTCATTAATTCTGATTGGTCAACAGCTGTTTTAAACGAAACCTTTCCTCGTGCTGAGAGATACGCAGATGTGTGTGTGCGAGAGAACACATAAAACCCTATCAAACTATAAATAACGTTAAAAGCAGATGACACGGGTTTAATATTTGCTTCAAAAGCACGTCTGAATCGATACGTTCACCTGTCATTTGTCTCGTTGCACTGGTAGATTTCTCCACAAGACTAAACACATATACACCGTATATTTTCTTATATTGATGCCGCTTTGGTTATCATCACAATTAGTCTTGTTTGAAGGATGTTTTAAACTGGCAAAACAAGACAAATATACTCTTTGAGAATTATATTTTACACATGAAGCGAAGCTCAATAAACCTTCTGCCTGCCCGCAGCACAATTAGACGTAATTACGCCCAGCAGATGGATTAAACAATTGTCTTTGCATGAATAATGTAAGTGGAAGCTCTCTCTCTCTCTCTCTCTGGCAGTCGTCTCGTATTGATTTCTGCCTCTCGTGTCTCAGATCGCCAGCTTCCTGTCATGTATCCACTTCCTGTTCACTCTCAGCTCCGCTCCATCAACACCTCAACATTTAGCACCTCAAAGTGTTATTATGGGTGTTTCCTTGTGCTACGCTGGCGAAAATGAAGATCTTGCTCGGTGTGTTTATTATTATTTAAGTTTCTGTTGCTAAGAGACACAACATCTGTATAAAATACACAATTAAAAATAAAGGTGCCATAGAAGAACCATTCAGTTAAAGAACATCTCGTTCTCACCGTTTTATCATCTGAAGAACCGTCTTCAGAAAGGTTCTTCAGATGTTAAAGGTTCTTTATGGAACCACTTAGACACAAATATTCTTCTTTATTTTTAAGAGTGAACACAACATCTGTTTATGACTTTTACAGCATTTCCAACATATATTTCCTGATCAGGAAAAACACTGATCTGAGTCTTCATGACAGAAACAGATCAATATATCGCTTTTAATTATATTCCATTTATATAAAAACTGTATAAAATAAAGGGACACAATATTGATAAATAAACATAATACAGGTTATTATATAACAAAAAAAAACATTCGGTTCAATAGGAGTTATATACGCAATCCAATTGGACCAAAAGTCAACAAATATGTATATATTTTTTATTTATTCCTTTATTTAACCGGGGGGGGGGGGGGGGCATATTGAGACTATAGTCTCTTTTTCAAATGGTCCCTGGCCAAGAAAGACAACACTTAAAAATAGAAATAGAGAAAGAGAAATATATTTCCTTTTGTACAATATTTATATACAATATAAAAAAATGGCATGACTGCATTTATTCTATAAAAAATACAGTAAAATCTGTAAAATTGTGAAATATTATTACAATTTCAAACAAAAATTTCCTATAAGAATATATTGTAATATTTAATTTATTTCTGTGATGCGCAGATGTATTTTCAGCATCATTACTCCAGTCTTCAGTGTCACATGATCTTCAGAAATCATCATAATATACTGATTTGCTGCTCAAGAAACATTTCTGATTATTATCAATGTTGAAAACATTGGTGCTGCACAATATTTTTGTGGAAACCGTGATATATTTAATTTTTCAGGATTCTCTGATAAATAGAAAGTTCAAAAGAACAGCATTTATTTGAAATATAAATCTTTTGTAACATTATTAATGTCTTTACCGCCACTTTACACCAATTGAATGCATCCTTGCTGCATAAAGGCATTTATTTCTTCAAAAAGAAAGTACTGACCCCAAACTCTGTCTATTTTAAGAAAGAGAAATTCATAATAATATGTGTAGCCTGTGCTATAACATCAGCCACTAGACCGGAGGCTCTGCCTGAACACAACACAGCTCCAGTCCTGGCTTCTGATTGGTCGATGCAGTATGACAGAAAGACAAGGCGCTAAATGAACCAGTAGAAGTGCAAATGATTATAACACTCTGCCGTAATCTGATTTCCATGTAAAGTGTGAGTTCTCAAATTCACACTGTGTTCATTCTGACGCTTTTAGCCGCTCTGAGATGAATCTGCTGCGTATCAGATTCTCTTCTCATTATTCATCTCTCTCTCTGTGTTCACTTTGGCTCTCAAACAGTATAACTATATTCAAGCAAGGAAGCCAAACATCTGGATTTTCATCGAACGCCATCCCGTCTCATTCCTGCCACATGTTGACTGATATGAGGTTGGGAACATATTACCATCTCATGTAATTAATGAGGCTGTAGATGTTATGCACTTCACCGTACATGTCTGTTATCCACACGGCATGTGTAGTTGCATTAAAAAAGAGCAGGCACAAGGACAAACTGTTGTGTATGTATTTGAGGCTGAGGGAATCAGAAATGGTGACCATGTTGTTTGCACACTTTAGACTGTGACTTTATACATGTTTGTGACATGAAGCAAAGAAACGGACAGTAAATACTGTGTTTGCTCCACTGTAATCTGTGGTTAACCTGTTGGGGATGTTGGAGATTGTAATAGCGGTTATTTGTTGCTAGGTTACTGCATCGGGACAAAAGCCCCTCTTGAGATTAATCAAGATCAGCGCTCTGGTTGGTCGAGCTCGGAGACGCACACACAAATGCCTGAGATTGTCTAGGACCAATTTTGCTAATGTTGCTTGTTTTCTTGCACACAATTATGGCAAAACATGTCAGAAATAAAGTCTGGGACATGCATGAAATATTGAGGTTCATCTTAAACCTATAAAGCCTGATATAGGAAAGAATACACAAAATATGAAAATTAGTATAACAAGGTTTGAATATGTGATCCATCAGGCTTTAATAGCTCATATAATCTGATAAAGTGAGAATATGGAGGAAAAAAACAGCTCAATTTATTCAGAGACTCAAACTGAGCAAAAAAAGCGCTGCAGATGCTGATATTTATGTGAAATTCTGGTCGCATCAATGTACATTAATGAGATTTTTAACAGTATAGCAGATACCTGCATAAAACGATGTACCGTAAATATCAGTAATCACTTTATATCTCCTATAATATGTATTTGCAAGATGATATCTAAATGCTTTTACTGCAAAACATGATTTTCTTATCTAATATTTTGTATCTATGACAAATATCTAAACATTTCTGAATCAAATTTACTTAAGAAGAAAAATGACTTCAACGTATTGTTTTTGCTTTAAACAAGAAAAAAATATATCTGCCAATTAGATCAGTAATAAAACTTAATTCAAAGGGATAACGAGATTGTTTGTCTTGCACTGGCAGATTATATTTTTTATAATTTCAAACAAAAACTCACTCAATTGTAATTAAACATTTTTAGAAAACAAAACTTTATATTTTTAAGTAATTTTGCTTCTAAAGTAAATGTATTTTGATTTATTAATGTTTAGAATTTGTACTGGAAAACAAGACAAAAATGCAAAAATGCAATAATACAATGCTGATCGAGAGATGATGAAGTGAGATGAAGATCATTCAGTGAAAGTAAAGATCCTGATGATCAGATCTGAGTCTAAACATGATTGATGGAGAATCAAGTAAAGCTGAGCGTCTTCAGAAAGTGTTCATCTGGAGATATTACTGCAGTTATTCTGACGCTTACTTGATCAAATCAGTCGATATTTGACACGAGAACACAATTACACTAAAAGAGCTTTTACTGGATAAAACATCTCTAAACTATCATCAAAGGTAGACACAAATCCGCCATTAAAGCAAGTAACAGTGAAACAATGTTACATGTGTGTGTGTGGGTGTGTGTGTGTGTGTGTGTGTGTGTGTGTGTGTGTGTGTGAGAAAAGGGGTATTAGCTGTGTTAGCGGCACCCGCGCTGGCTTTGCTAACGGGCTATAAGCTAATAGCGGACTCGGGAAATCAAAATAAAACTTGCGATAACAAGTCGCTCTGATTATTCTCGTTGCAGAATGTGATCGGGGATATATTCACACGTTATAGAAACAAAAATTATTGTGTAAAAAAAAAATCGGAATTTAAGATAGAAAATAGACGATAAATAATTAGCTTAACGGAGATTCAATTCAGAACGACGCAGCGACAGTGTCACACACTGTATCCGTTAACTGCTCTGTGGTTTTTAGATATTCTGTCTCATCAGAGACAGAAGACATGGAGGAGATTGAGTGTGACGGCAAAGTTTTGATCATGTCAATCATTTACAGGCCTGAAATTGGTGCGTCATATTAAGATGCATCATTAATCAGTTTTAATCGGTCTCAACGGGTCAGTGCAGTGCATCCTCCTTAAATCAAAACTTGAGTAACTGGTAATCAAACTGTGTGCTGGTGTATTTGCATGTAAAGCAGCACATGTGCGGAGCTGATATGTGCTGTGTTCACACAAATCTCACTCTGCTGATGTGAATGCATTTGTGTGATTCATGGACGGCATCTCCACACGCAGGTCTGCAAATCATTAGTGTGCAGACGTCATATTTCTGCGGTGGAAATGCATCTCGGAAGGGAAGCATGCCGTTTCTGTGGAGAACAAACGGATGCAGATTATTACTGCTGTAAGTGGCCACAGACTGCCACATAAAGCTGAACCTTTACAGCTCCAGGGGTCTGAACATGGAGAGACTCATACGCTGAATTTACAACGATGTACATGCTGTGCTTTTAGACCAATCATCTGTATGGCTTTGTAGAGTCGTGTGTGTTGCTTCAGGGGAAATCCCAGCTAACAGAACGTTCTCACAACGTTATATTAACGTTACAACAAAAAGATCTTAAAGTAATGTTTTATGGAACATCTTTAAACAATTCATATCTTATTAAAGAATGTCTTGGAATGTCCTTTTGATGTTATTTGTACTTGGTAAAGGTTTTCATACTGTTGAGGAAATGCTTAATAATATTAATATTGAACATTTAAATAATGTTTTATTTTGGATGATGAAAATAACATTAGTAGAACATTTAAGAAATGTTTTTGTAACATTCTAATCAAGACATTTTAACACTTAGGATATTAAAATAACGTTCAAATAACATTTTATTTTGAGTGAAAATAAAGTTAACGGGATACTTTTTTGTGAACTTTAAACAATTTTAGAATCACAAGAAAACTGGACATTTTAACGTTCTTAGAGTATTAAAAATAAACATTCAAATTACATTTCTGTGTAAAAATGAAGTTAATAGAATGTGTGGACATTTGTGTAACCTTTAAATAAAGTTATAACATGAAGACTGTCCATGTCAACGTTTTACAAACATTTTAAAATAATGTTTCCATGGCATTTTTACAACCTAAATGTATCATTTTATAACTAGATTGAGGAAAGCTTCTGCCGATTTACTGCTCAAGAAACATTTCTGATTATTATCAATGTTGAAAACAGTTGTGCTGCACAATCGTTTTATTTTCACAGATGAATAGAAAGTTCAAAACAACAAATAAATAAATACAAATCTTTTGTTACATTCTAAATGTCTTTACTGTCACTTGAATTAATTTTATTTGTCACATACACAATTATACAGAGTATAACCAGCAGTGAAATGTGTTCTCTGCATTTAACCCAGCCAAGTGTACACACACACACACACACACACACACACACCTGGAGCAGTGGACACACACACACACACACACACCACACACCTGGAGCAGTGGACACACACCACACACACACACACACACACACACACGCATGTTGGGTTTCCATGTTTTATGGGGACTTTCCATAGACGTAATGGTTTTTATACTGTACAAACTGTATATTCTATCCCCTTACACTGCCCCTATCCCTAAACCTAACCATCACAGGAGACATTCTGCAATTTTACATTTTCAAAAAACATCACTTAGTCTGATTTATAAGCTGGTTTCCTCATGGGGACCAAAAAATGTCCCCACACGGACAAGGATTTTGGATATTGCCATCCTTGTGGGGACATTTTGTCCCCATAACGTAGGGTTTACCTGACCACACACACACACACACACACACACACACACACACACACACACACACGGAGCAGTGGGCAGCTGACACTGCGGCGTCCGGGTTTCGGTGCCTTGCTCAAGGGTCTCACATCAGTCATGGACAATACCTGTCGGAGCCGAGATTCGAACCCACAACCTCGGGTTACAAGTCCAACGCTCTATCCACTAGAGCCACGACTGCCTACTTAAACTTCTGGTGAATTTCTTTTAAAAACCCAAACTTTTCAACAGTAGTGAAAGTCTGTGAACGTCTCATGATTAGTCTGTATTCAAGGGAATGTTGTCATGAGTTGAATCACCTTCATTTCATGCCCTTCTGCATCAAACACAACTTTACCATTCCAGCACTGGGGCAAAAGGTTAATTACAGCTGTAAATCAATCATCTCGTTATGATGCAAAGCTCATTAGAGAAATAACCTGATTTGTGTCGCTGTTTTCAGATCTCTGCATTTATTCAGTGACTGAAATCAAACCATTTTCCAGCCCTTGTATTTATATTTGCATAAACATTGTTTCAATGTAATTAAGGAGAACTTTTCCAGTTCTAATTTAGTTTAGCTTTCCAGTGATACAAAGGCATAAATCACTTTTTGTTTGTCCTTGATCCTTTGATGACTGGAATATGAAAGTTTTATTAGAAGTTCGTTTGTTTTTCTCGGCTAAATTATATCATCTAATTCAACACAGAATCTTGTCAGGAGGAATTTTCCATTCCTGCCTTCTCATCTGCTGCACAGAGGTTTTCACCAAACGCTTCATATTTCAGCAGATGATTTAAAACATTTTCCTCTGCATGTGCCGTTAGACTGGAATGACATCAAGATGCCAAACTCTTGCGGCCTTTTTAAACGAGATGACTAGATTCTTTACACACAGTCGGTGATTACAAGGTAATTACAGTCATCTGCAAAAATACGGATCATCTGCATAATCAGACATAGGGTAATTATT
>QVTF01006228.1:0-27741 GCA_003573665.1 Oxygymnocypris stewartii
CACTTAAGTTAGAGTTTTTTGTCACTCTTTAAATCTGTGATCATCATGTTATATAGCATACAATTGATACAAATTATTGGCCAACATCTTGGATAATTTTCCTACAATGAAGTTTTGCACCAAAAATATAAAAGAGTGACATTGATGCACAAACACACATATGTTCTGGATGTATGAAGGATATAAAGAGAATAAACTAGTCTTATAAACCTCATTATTTAGATTAAAGTGTAAAACTGGCTTGTTGTCTGGTTCAGTTGTGCACATTGAAAGGTTTTAAACATCACTCTGGACTACATGTAGAGATAATAGATGCCGACATTAATAACTGAATACTAAGGACATTTAAAAGGAAGTAAGTCACAGAGAGATAAGCTGAACACGTCCTTCTGATCTATAAAGAAATAAAACGAAGAATAGAAAAACAACCGTAAGGAATTCCAGAGTCGATTCCAGAACCAATAACAGCCCTAATTTTCTAAGCATCACATTCCTTTAGTTTTCTGTAGAATACAAACACTAACATTAAAGGCATACTTCATACATTTAACCCGCTTAACCGTCCTTTTTTCACTTGAATTTTCACAGTAATTCCACTAAACTGGCAGCAACAAGTTGGTACGTTTCCAAAGCAACAAGTGGTGATTATTAACATGTGCTGATGTAGAATTTAATCACTGAATATCAGAGAGGTTCGAGCAACTTATAAACATGCACTGTGGTCGAGATCACTTTGTCAATCTTATTTCTGTGTTAAATACGCTGTGGTTGCGATTAAATTGATTAAGAGGTGTTTTTACTGAGACTTCGGTGTTAAACAGATTACTTGCATATTTGGGCAAAAAAAAAAAAAAAAAAAAACCTCATTAAAAATTTTATCTGATTAAAGTTTGCACTGAAAAAGTAATGTTAAAGAATGCAAGATCTTTAATAAAATCTAAATAATTTATTGGTTTAATTTGTTTACCTACAACGATCTCGATTTATTTATCTTGATTTGGCTCCATACCCATCTCCAAGACTATTTACAAGGCTGTTTTTGACTTTTTTAATTCGTGGTACCATTTGTATGTTAAAATCTGCATGTGCACTGGTAAATATGTTTTGCGACTATGAATGTGTGTGAATCATGTAGACAGTGGATTTTCTTGCGTGACAGAAATGGACCACAATTTTTTGCTCTCATTTCAAATGTTCCCTTCTGAGTCAGTGAGCACAAGTGAGTGTGTTTGTGTGTCCTAACATTCGTGAGAGCCTAAAACAGGTATTATGCTAAAATCTCAGATCTGAAACGTCATGGGTTTCCAAATAAGTGCTTTAGCAATTTGCGAGTGTGGGAGTGGGAGGGGCTGTGGTTAACCAATGGAAAAGCGTCCTGAGACAATCATCTACACAAGCCCCACCTCTCACTTCCTCTGTCTGGTTGATCTCGTTTCAGCCAAAACCACAGAGCAAAAGTCAGTGCACAGCACTTCCGAATTAGGACATCACCGAGATTTTTAAAAGTAATGTTAATAAAACACAAATCTTAATAAAAAGCACATTCAGTGCTGATATGCTTAAAAACTGCAAGATGTGCAAAAGTGCGCAAAGAATGCCCATTCACATGTACAAAGATTAATAAATAAACCTCAAAAATATGGAACATAAGATATTTCATATATATATATATATATATATATATATATATATATATATGAATATATATATATGTATGAATACAAAAATAAAATTATATGTGTATGTGTGAATATAAAAACAAAAGTGTGTGTGTGTGTGTGTATATAAATATATAATCAGTTACATTCAATACAATAAATATTGTAAGTTATTTTAGTGTTTTATTTTATTTATAACATAATTATATATATACACACATATAATTTTGTTTTTGTATTCATATATATATATATATATATATATAATTTTGTTATAAATAAAATAAAACACTAAAATAACTTACAAATATTTATTGTATTGAATGTAACTGATTATTTATATATATATATATATATATATGTGTATGTGTGAATATAAAAACAAAAGTGTGTGTGTGTGTGTGTGTGTGTATATAAATATATATATATATGAATACAAAAACAAAATTATATGTATATATATATATATATATATATATATATATATGAATACAAAAACAAAATTCACACATACACATATAATTTTGTTTTTGTATTCATATATATATATATATATATATATAGCTAACTAAAGTCTTTTTAGTGTGTTTGTCTGCCTCCATAATGTAACATTTCTGAATTCTATAATATCATTTGGGGGCCTGTAAATATTGATATATGGGATAAATAGCAATTCATAAAAATAAAAAAAAGAGCTACATATACACGGATGTCTACATTGAAACAGACATTTACCCCATATAAAATATTTACTAATAAAATAAAAAAGTTATTTAAAACATAAATTATTTTATACTGTTGAAGTACAAAATGAATAAATTCACCATCATCTTGTGTTATATTGTATTAGGAGCCTCTTTTGTTTGATAAAAAATTATGCCCAATCTTTGGCACTACCGAGACCTGATCTCGTGGGTGAATATGAGCCCATGTAAAACGCTGCTGATGTAAAATCCGTCCTTTGAAAGCGCCCACAATGCATCTCAACTCAGTGATTACAGTAACCATGAAACTGGAGCCATAATCACTTCACATTTGTATGGTAAACACTGACACAAGCAAAGAAATCGAGCGAGAGGAAACGTGAGTGGCGATGACAAAACAAAACGAAAAGAGGGATCAAAACGAGAGACGAGAGGCAGAGTGATACGTGAACAGAGAGGTGACAGGGAGGGAAATAAAACAAGAGAAAGAGAATGTCCAACACACTCTCACACCCCCTGTCACGAAAGGTTTTTACTACAAATGAGCAAGAACATCACATGGGGGTGGCGTGAGATCGAGCTGTGACTGAGTGCGTGGGTAAGCACCACAGTATCAAACCATCAAAGCCGTCTGTGTGTGTGAGGGCACATGGGGGGAATGGGGAAAAAGATTTCGAGTGGTTTTTATTGTGGTTAGGGAAGGTCCCAAATGCCAAGAGAAAAGCACTACAATACCACTTTAAAAGGGTGTTACACCGGTAACCGCTCAGATCGTACTAATAAGAATGGTGACAGAGTGCAGACGGAAAGATTTAGATTATCCAATAAATAAAAAAGCCATACTAACTGAGATAAATGGCATTTGAAGAAGAGGAGGAGAAACCAGGTGTGTAGTAACATGGGAATCTTTTTACCGAAAACCACGTGGGTTGCAAACGTTTATGGATTTTTTTTCTCCTCACAGATTGTGATGCAAGTGCCAAGATTGTGACAGATAGCACACTATGCATGTACAGTGTGTTTCTATGTAATAGCCTCACCTCGTTCTTGAGGTCAGCGATCTGCTCTTTCAGTTGAGTTATATACTGTCTGGTAGTCAGAGTGATTCAGCTTGGCCTTGGATCAATCCTTCCTCCTCTTCTGCAGGCAAAACATACACACTCGAACACTTAATTACACTGATATAATGGTTGACAGAACTTTTATGAACTTGGTAAATAGACACGGATGATATTTCTCACCTGTATTTCTAGCTCGGCTATCTTTTGCCGGAGTTCAGCCATAGCGGCCCATGCTGTCAGCTTCTTCTTAAACGGACCCGCCATCACATCTTCTTTGCTCTGAAAGAAAGACAAACAAAATTACTATTTCTAATTCATGCATCAATCTATAAACGATAATTCAGCTGTTAATGTCCATTTACAAGTGATGCACTGATATTAATATTCTGGCTTAAACTGGTAAGGTGATAATTATTTACTGTCTGATGAAAGCTAAATGAATATATGTATACTAATTGTCCAAATAAATACAAAATAAAGCTATAAAAACTAAGATCAATTATTTTAAATGCTACAAATGGATTTATGTATCACAGCAATATAAAGTACAGTATGAAAAAAGAATGCTTATTTTTTTATTAAATTATAAGTATGTTTTTTAGAGGAAGACGTTAAAGACTACATATCATTTTTTTCTTTGAAAACTTATTTAAAGTAGAGAAAATTTAATTGTATTTTCTTGTAACGCACACTGCAATTGTACAATAATTTTTGATTTTATTTGCAACTTCAAAAAATATTTTTTTTAAAGTGTGAGGTAAGCAAAGCTAAATTTACGTAAAAATAGAGGAAATGACTACAACTAAATATTTTGATATCACCAATGACGAAGAATATGTCTCATGCTAGCCAATAAAGGATATGGTATTGATATATGACACGTCCCATTTACGGTTTATCTCACTGAATATGCAGTTATCGGTTCTTTCCTGTACTGTATGACGGTGAATGCACTGCACCTTGCAGTCAGACTCGGACATCTTCTTTTCATTTCGTTGAGCTGGCTTTGGAGTGTTTTGTTGTGAGAAAGAGCATTCTGTAGTCTCTCCTGCAGGCTGGCGCTCTCTTGCTCATGTCTGACAACTAGTTTACAGTTGATCTGGTGCTTTGGGAAAGAGAGAAAAGTGTAAGAAGTTTAAGTGTGTATGTATGGTAGCAAAAACTTTATCCTAAATTCTGAAAAATACCACAAGGGCAAACCTAATAATGCATCATGATTAGGAATTAACATATTCACATACACATTTTATGTACAAATATGCATGCATGCATGATTAGTTAGAGAGAACTGTGGCTTCATTGCTATATGCTGTGTATTGTTACATTCTGAATTCCATATACAGGCCAGGGTTATTCCAGTTAAGTAAAACTATAACTAGAAAAAATATATATTACTCAACATAAAATAAGACTGAAATAAATTAAATGAAAAACCCTTAACTTATAGCAAGTCAACATTTCTCAATTTGGTTTAAAATGAAGTACTAAAATAACCAAAACTAAAATGGATAAATAAAACGGACACTGTAGTTCTAACCTGGCTTTCAAGCTGCAGGTTTTTAAGTTTGACCTCTTTGAGTTCAGCCTGACCCTGAGCCTCTCGCAAGTCTCAGACTCATCAGTTTGTCCTGTAGCTCATTCATTGCATTCTTTTTAGGAGATTCTTTCCAGTGGCCTCCTCCTCCTCCACGAGACGTATGATGCTGTGATAGAAAATAAGATTTGGAAAGATTTCGATTTGTGGACCAGTAGAGGGCCCAACAAAGCATTTTGCTGCAGAAAATAATTTAATCGATCCATTTTTGCCTTCCAAAAATTCATACTTTTTTTAATGAATGCCAACACAACTGAGTTAGGTAGGGTTGTAAAGAGATTCTGCACCTGCCAGCAGAGGTTGAGATCAGTGACGGCCCCTTGCATCTCTCTGAAGGAGCGCAGAGTCTCCTGCTCTCTCAGTTTCACCAGCTTCAGCTCCTCCTGCAGCTGAGCTACATTGATTTCATCAGGCAGAGAGCTGTTCCTCTGTAACACGCATACAACATTCCATTATGCACTAAACTTCAGGAACATATAGTAACAGCTTTGATAGAAAATAGCTTTCTAAATGTAAAAATAAACAGTTTCACTTATCATATGTATGTGCACAAGCCGTATCATCACCACTGATCTAATCATCACCACTGATGCAGAACTTTCATTTCATACTTGAACATCTTTGTTGAAGAGTTATACACAGACCTTTTCCAGATCGAGCACTTTGTCCTGCATTTCTTTCAGAGCACCGAGTAGTTCTGCCTCCTGTAGACGAGACTGTTCCAACTGAGTCTGCAGCTCACTCACAAACTCCTCTGAATACTGCACACAGGATTGAAACATTGATGGTTATAATGGCTGCCATTACATCACATTCACTTATGGCTAAACATAGTGATATTCTATAGGCGTAATGTTTTTTTTATACTGTACAAACTGCCATTTCAAGCCCCTTACCCTAACACTACCCCTTTAACAAACTTTCTTCTATTTTTGCTATTTTTCTAAATGCTTAATTTTGTATGATTTATAAGCTTGTTTCCACATGGAGACAAAAAAAAGTCCTCACAAGGTCAAAAAATACTAGTTATACTATCCTTATATAGGGACATTCCTCATATTGTAGGGAATACCAGGCACGCATACACACACACACAAAATAAAGCTAAATTCCACAAAAAAGGCATTTCTTCACAGAATGCAGCAATGTATTCAGCTTTTCAACAGATGTTTAACAGTAAACATTTTTATATCAGCTCTAACATGCGCTCCAACAGCTCAGAAAAGAGATATCTTTCATCCTTTGAAAACCAATCTATTAATCAATCAGATGTTTTCCTTTGCCAACAATAGAGCCATGCCAAAAGAGCTCAGCAGTGTCCTCCTGTTCCTGTGTAGCATTGGAAATGCTTAATATAGCAAACAACTTAATTGGGATCAAGTCTTCCTACACCCTCAAACTCCTTATTTATTTGTCTATTTAATATTTTGCTATACATTTATGTAAAATGCCTTTTTAAAACTTAAAATCAATGACTATTAATCAATAGTTTCATTATGTAAAGGCGTCAGTTGCAAAATGGGAGGTTTAATAGGGTTTAATAAAATGTACTGTACTTCGTTATCTAATAAAAGTCTTATAACCTTTGTAATGTTCATTTCACAGATGATTTGTTTAATTGATGGATTATATACATCTTAAATGAAGTATTTAAGTCCTTATGAGAAAATAGGAAAAGTTCTTCTGAATCCAAGGATGCTAAAGAAGTATGTGGTCCCTGTTGGTATCTATTCTATATCTATATGTGCCAATGTTGCTTTGTAACCATTAATAGTCTAAAGTTAGAATGATGAACTATATTACTTGGTGGAAGAATTTCTTATGATTGTTAGAGTAAAAAATATACGTGTTATGGAACATTGGTGTTACGTTACTAATATCACTGTTTGCCACCATTCTGTTAAAGGTATAAACTAGTCAAGGTTTTAGTGTCTAAAACCAGCCCTTAATATTACTGTAACAGTCTAGACCCTTACGTAATAAAATACAATTTCAGCCTCTTTTGCATTTCCAAAGAATTTTAAGATTATTTATGAAAAGCAACAGTCATTCTGTAAGTGTCTACTCATAGCAACAGATGTGCATCTGGAAATTCATTTAGTTCATTTTAGCATTATCTATCACTGAAGCAGCAGTGTTGATGTGACTGTGCTTCTGCTGTGTTCTGTGTGTATATACTGTGGCCTACCAGAGGGGCTGTGGCCTGCCCTGGAGACTTGTGTGAACACTAGTTCCCACGGACTTTTACTTCTGTTTTTCTCACCTCCCTCCATGCTTTCCAGTCACTTTATCATACCCGTATTACTCAGATGTTTCAATCACAGAGACTCTCGCTCGTTCTACCTCTGTGTACTTGAAAACTTTTAACAGAAGGACTGGACTTTTAGCTAAAAACCAAACGCGTTCCTTTCCAGTTAGCAAAGCACAGCGGAAATGTACCTTTCACACGCTAACAATACTATATTATAATTCAATCGTATAGGTCAGTATGTATATATATGTGTGTGTGTTATAAGAGGATGTGAAATGTAGACCACAAATAACATTTCATATCAACCACAGCGGGTCACTTTGCTCCAGGTAATGAAACCAGATTCATCAGATTTAGGTCGAATAAGCAGCATAAACACTCATCCTTATATATACACTAAATCTCAGATCTAAACTGGAGAGTGTTTTTATTTTACAGGAAATATAAATGAATAAATGTAAAACTCTGTAAAACAATTCAATAACTGGTATAATAGAAGTGATGTGTGAGTATTTCAATGGTGAGCACATGCAGATTTTTGACAGATTATTGTGAAAGAGAACTGAATGCTGCATTCTCACGTTGTCTGAAACATGCGTGCGCACAGAAAACAGCACAAGGACCAGACTATTTAGCCTCTTCTTGCACTTAAACGGTTAAAAATCACTTGTATGTTTAAAGTGGCAAGATTGAAATACATGCATCGGTTCACAACGGTTTAAACTAATTGATGAATCACATTCATGCTGAACCGTGGGGCCTGGTCAGTACGGATCACAGATCAATTACGAGCTGTTGAACCCCTAGCTACAAGTAACACAAATATGGATTATAAGAAAAAACAGCTATAAAAAAAGGTTAGCTGTTAGCTGCACATGGTACACTAGTTCTGTTGACATCAGCACAGCTACGGTGGTCCATTCCGAGTGTAACACAGGAAAGTGCATTTGACCAGAGAGTGTTGCTCTGAGTGTGAAACACTCACAGGTCACAGCTCACACTCAACATGACACACACCACACCTGACATCTTCTCACACATGCCATTGACAACTAAACGAAAAAAGAAAACGACAATTCCAAAATACCTCATTTGCTAGATATCAATGCTTTGGCATTCATTCTTTAACTAGTAAGGATGATGAAAGAATTTAAATTATAACGATCGGTTCAAACAATCAGCTTGGTACTAACAGTCATTTTCATAAAACTTACCAGAAAATAATCACTGACCTGTCAGTGACCCAGTTTAGGGGTAATTCTGACGTGAAAGCAGATTTTTTTGACTAAGAACAGCCTGCAGCTAAAGATGGTTCAAAAAGAAAAATTGTGTATATGACATGTGACTCAGTTTTCTGGTAAACTGCACAATCTCACATTGCAATTATATGAGATAATTTTTCCTCATAATCAACTGCTGTACTATTTTCAGTTTAATAATAATTTAATAGGGGTACCCTCAAAAGGATAAAGTCAAGCTATAGTTGATTTTCAGCTAGAAATACACTTTTTTGTTGTTTTTGGTCAAGGGATGTGATTGTTGTGTCTGTTTCACAGTGCACACAGCAGTGATAAAGCATAATCGGGGAGAACAGGCCAACTTTGCAGTGCTTTCACGCTGACAGTGTTTCAGAGCTTACTAAATAACAGCCATCAAGTCTAAAATGGTTAACGTGAATTTAGTTAACCTGCCCAAATCATCTATATTCAATCAGAGTTGCTGAACAGAAAGTGCTTTTTCATTGTGTGTCTGTTGGGCTTTGTGCCACATGTTCCACATGCAGTGGCAGAAATTGTTTTAAACGATGGGTGAGCAGTTCACTGCAGTTATTTAATGTAGTTTTGTAAAGGTTGTATTTAAAAAAAGACTTAATGCAAATGTTTGTGTAGCAATATTTTCTGCTGAGGCCAGCTGAGTGCAGCAAAAATAGTCTCAGCACTGAAACCCAACTTGGGTTGCTATGCATCTGCTGTTACCTTGTGTGTTGTGAAGTTCACGTATGGTGTCCTGCGCCTTCTCCAGACTCTCACTGGCTGTGTAACACTGCTGCCGAACCACAGCCAGTTCACGCTTAATAACATAGTTCTCCTCTGCCTCCTGGGCTCGTGTCACCTGACCCTGAGTAAAGAGAAAAGCGTAAGTTTCTTCTTGGGAGATTTGTCTTTTTACTCGCGGTTAAGGGGAGATAAGTATGACATTCCAATCAAAGTGATGAGACGGACTACATGCAAAGATAAATCTGCTTCATAAAACCAAAGAAGAAATCAGATCAATTCAAGAATCAAAAGAATCCCACTGAAGTTTGGAATTAGATGAATTACATGATAAAATGCCACCGGACCTAATACGGAACCCTGATGCATACCTATGCTTCCACATCCCACATGCAAGGCTAAACTGCCGGCAGGTAGTGTGAGGGTAACTTTCATTTGGAGAACCTCTTAGACATTGTTACAGCCATACAGACAAATGAGCTGTCAAGGGCAGTGACGAGAAACACAGAAAAACAAATAAACACTTTTCATGCAACAGGCCCATTCTCTGAATTTTGTGGAGGAGGCAGCGCAGGGGCAGGAAAACGAGTGGATTATAGGAGGAACTGTGGAAGGTCAAAGAGAAGAAGCATATGATTGAGTAATGGGAGGAAGCTTGACAGTACTGTACCTGAATCAACCTGTCTGCTAATGCAGCACTTTCCTACAACACCGCAAGAAAATGAAGAAAAAAGGAAAGAAAGGGACAGAGAGAAGAAAGAAAAGGTTGAAAATATGGACAGAAAGAACAGGGGGAAAGAAAGGAAACAATAGATGGAAAAAGGTATGGAAAACCACAGACACACGTGAAAAGAAGATAAATGGAACATTTTTAAAAGTTGGGTATGACAAAAAATCAAACAGTGAAGGATTGTAAAAGTATAAAACATATAATAGTACAGATTGAGAGTGTGTTTGTGGTGAACATCGTGGAAAAGTCATTTCAACAGAGGAAGGCAGATAAAACAAAAGAGATGAGTTTTCAAAAAAAATGTACCATTAGAAAGGAGGCAATACAGTGAGCCTCTGAAAATCTACATGCTCTAAAATTTTACATGACTCACGTAATAAAGATATGTACACTGTTTACTCAAACATAAACTAATCACGTTTCTATTTTAGGTTCATGCATATCGGTTTGAAGAAACCATCTCACTTTTTCCAGTGTCTCAATCCTCTGCTTCAGTAGTCTATTTTCTGAACGTAGTCTCTGTTAAAATAAAAAAGCAAAACATTTTAAATATATATTTTTTTCTTTAAAAAGAAAATGATTTAAACCAGAAAATAAATTGAATATAAAGAAAAGTATTTTTCATCAAATTTTTTATATTATTTTTTAAGCTTTATTTAATTACCAAATGAATAAATTAATATCTATAAGTAAATGATGGAGAAAGAGCTTTTTTAGGGAATATTTATTTATAAATCAAACCCAAACGAGGCATTAACGACAGCAAAGGTACATACATATGTTTTATAGTAAAATGTAAACCTTAATGAAGCTCAAGATAAATATCATTGGATAAAACCATTTGTGCGCATACAAACTAAATTGGCATGTTAGTCACCAAACTAGCTGAAACTAATTTGGTTAATGCATATATGTGCACACGCATATATACAGACCTTAATTTCAATCTGTTCCTCCATCTCTTTGTTCTTAATAGTGGTATATTCCTTTTCTAACCTGTGGATGAAAAGACAACAACTGAATCTAGAGAAGCACTAAACTTTCTTTAATTTATTGTGCATCTCCCTTTACTTTTTACTCCCAGATCACTCATTGAAATGTTCAGATCACTCACTTTTTCATTCTCTTGGGATTGTATTTGACTTGATAAGCCCGTAGGATCATCTTATCGGGGCAGCTATCAAACTGATGCGGAATCACCTTCTGAAAGTGCTGTGGTGAGATTGATAAACAAACATCAAGTGTTGCTGTTGTTTATGTGGTTGCATGTAAAACATATTGATGTACATAGCAGAGATGATTTTCCTCTAACCTGTGACATTCCCTCCATGTCTAGCTGTATGAGGTCTGTCTGGTTGTACTGCAATATTGCTATTCCAACTCGGAATATGATCTCCAAACCCTGAGAACACAACACACAGTATTCATACAATCACAGACTAACAACTATGCTCACACCCTAGTATATTCATTTCTCTAATAAGTTCATACAAACCCCTAGATACATTCACACCTTTGAAAAAACTGAAAACCTGCATGCAACACATATAGTACAAACAAATTCTGCACATGATAGTGGTTATTTATTTTGCAGGGGACTTTCCGTACACTTTACTCTTGCCATAATTTTGACTTTACCCTTTTATTTTAGCCTCACACAAACATTTTACATTTCATTATAGTACACTAAAATGTGTTCTTTTCACATTCAGGTTGATTATGACAGTGACACTATAAAAACAACCATTTGTCATTTTGAGTTCTTAAAACGTTGCTAACTTCCGGGAACATTTGGTCCAAAATATACAGTCAAATCAGCAACACGCAAACACACACAAAGTTTCTTGTGTCCATACCTCATACACAAAGATGTCAAAGATACGTGTAGCTATTGGCAGGGGCAGGAAGGTGAGGAAGAGTGTAAGAAACCAGGACGAGGCATACATTGACGTATGGAAACTCTGAGAGCGGAAATGAATGTTCAGCTCCGGCAAATGCTCCTGATCACAGAGATAAAAACATGATACCAGTAATAATAATAAAAACATATACCGTGAAAGACATTAGATAAAAATGTTTCTGAGAAGAAGCAAATGGATTGCCTTTTGACTGTTTATGCACTATAAATCTGTTGCCTCCTTGTGGAGAAACATAGCATTACTCCAGGCATCTTGGCATGCAGTATGAAATATATAAGAAACTGATGCTGATACAATGATGCTAAACATTCAGCTTTGTCTTCATATATATAAATTACATTTAAAATATATTAAATTAGTAAACACTTCATTTAAATTGTAATAAGAGTGATTACAATTGTAATTGAGCATAAGAGACTTCTTTCTCTTTATAACAGCTATTTTTTCTTAGTAAATTCTACACAGCACACTCCATGATCAAACAGGCAGTCTATTATGCCTTTTTTCTGACATTATATGCACATTTGTATTAGTCTGGATTCTATAAAGTAGGCTACTCTTCCTTACCTGTAGCAAGTGTTCAAACTGGTAGATGCACAGACCCAGCTCAGCCATGCTAGGCTTAAACAACTCTCTAAGCCTGTACTCCTGCATTAGTCTGACAAACACACAGAAGGCTTCCTCCTCCGGCATCTACAAACACGCAATGAATGAGGAATTTGGTGTATGCAAAGTTTGGCTCAGACATTTCTTTATCTTACTTTAGTTCATTAATAAGCAAACCTGCATAAGTAGCAATCCTACGATGAAGGCACTGCCCTGACAATAACCAACCTCACGATCCACAAGAGAATATGCCTGTGAGATCAAGAAACATCCATTCAGATTAAAATTATAGTATATATGTGTGTGTGAGACCCTGGACCACAAGACCAGTCATAAGGGTCTTTTTTTTCTTCAAGTGAGATGTATACATCATCTGAAAGCTGAATAAATAAGCTTTCCATTGATGTATGGTTTGTTAGAATAGGACAATATTTGGACAACTATTTGAAAATCTGGTATCTGAGTGCAAAATATCAAAATATTGAGAAAATTGCCTTTCAATTTTTTCAAATTAAGTTTTTAGCAATGCATATTACTAATCAAAATTAGGTTTTAATATATTTATGGTAGGACATTTACTAAATATCTTCATGGAACATGATCTTTACTTAATAACCTATTGATTTTTGGCATAAAAGGAAAATTGATCATTTTAACTTGTGTATTGTTGGCTATTACTACAAATACACCCCAGCGACTTAAGACAGTTTTTGTGGTCCAGAGTCCCATATACATGTATTTATGTATGTGTGGGTGTGGGTGTGTGTGTGTGTGTATAGTTCTTTGCCATTTTTGAGGTAATGGGTTCAAAAAATATTTGCTTTGCCATTACAAAAATAAATTACATTTAAAATATGTTCAAATAATAAAACATTTTCTTGTATTTTGTATTATTTCCTCGTTTACCTCTCATTTTCATTGTATTGAAAACATCAGCTCCCACATTTTGCTAATTTTCTTCTTCTACAGAAGGAAGAAAATCATGTAGGTTTGGAATGACATGGCATTTGAGTCAATTTTGACTATTTTCTGTTTTTGGGAGAATTCTTTAAAAAAAATGTTTGGTATTAGTGTGAAAATTTAATTTGGTAAATTGTTCAGTTTTTGTTCAATCAACCACCACTCACTCTCTCTTTTATTTGCTATACTGTGTCTCTACTTTATCTGATCTTTCTCCCAGGAACCATTTCTGTCTTTCTCACCTTCATGACATTAAACAGAACTTCCTGTCCCAGGCTGTCCTGTCCTTTGAAGAAGTCGTGCTCTGGATATGTGCGGGCAATATCTCTGCGTATGAGTTTTTCACAGGGTGAGGACATCTTTAAGAGTTCAGAGTACTGATTCTTTACAGGCATGTCAGTGGCATTACATAATAACTGCCAAACGATTGCTCGGAAATGATGAGGAATGCCTTTCCTTATTAGCTCCTGCAGATAGAGAGAGGGTAAGGCAGAAAATAAGAGATGAATGTACAAGTTTCAGATCCTTTTGTCTAGAGTCTATGATGTGGGTTAACACATTGTCATTCAGATTCTGAACGAAAAAGAACCAATCAATCACCTTTAGAAGTTTGTCTTTCTTTCGTCTCCACTCGTCCCACTCATTGACAATCCGTCCCCACAGGATCCAAGTGTCTTCTTCCAGATGGGATAGGTTAGAAGATGCAGATGAGCTTGACACCAGAGAAGAGCCACTATTCCTCCGAGATCCACTCATCGAGCGCATAGATTTGGAATCTGCTTCAAGCAGCCTGAATGCAACACAACAATGGTAGTGCAGCCTAGTGGTTAAACATCTAGGCTGCTACCCAAAAGGAAGTGGGTTCAGATTCTCTAAGGAGGTTAAACCTATAACATTGTTCAAAGGTTCAGGGTCTGTAAGATTGTTTTCAAAGAAATTAAGTTTTACTCAGCAAGGAGAGATTAAATTGAATAGTGATAGCAAAGTTAGAAAGTAAATTGCATGAAATTGAAAGCAAAGTTGTCATCACTGCAATGAAGTACATTTTTTAAAAAAAATCAGTAGAAAGGAAGCTATTTAAAATTATAACAATATTATAAACAAAGTCTGTTCACTCGGTCGCTATATTCTTAACGCCTCCAGGCAGCTCAAACAAGACCAAGTCCTATCTAAATTAATGGGGAGTCCTGAAATCTCAAAAACTGCTCGTTGAACTCACGATTAAATTACATATTTCAAATCAGCAACAAAATCTGAAATTAACTTGTACTCTTGTACTCAACTAGCATTTAAAAAGTGTATTTTTCAGGCTAGACCAGTAAATGCACATGCGTAGTTCCAATGAGCTTAGGATTGAGCATCGGTTGCTCTTGCCTCAGGTTTCTATGGGAACTGGAGCTTCTAACTGCCGCTGAAGTGATGCAATGACTTTACTAATCAACGATTGGTTCTTTCATTTAGAAGGCGGTACTATTCCGCCATATTGCATGTTGCAGTTTCTCCCATTCATAAGTAAAGGAGTGACCCGTCTTTGTATTTCTATAGTCTTTGTTATAATTCACAATATTACTGTTTGTGCTGTATTTTTTATCAAATAAATACTGACCCACTCTTTTGAATTGTAGTATATATCTTTTGCATATACTATCACCATTGTGTCCTTGAATTTACTTTAGTCAAGAGAACTCGTCTCAATTACTGCATTTAAACAGTGTATTGGCGGTGATTATGATTAAGAACATAGAGTTTTAGGGTAAAATCTGCAGGTTGGGGTAACAACAATAAATGACTTAACAAATCAATATATTATTCATTTTCTAAAGAAAACCTCCACACTGTTGCTTTGCTTAAATGGAGTTGCTACAGCGACCAAATTTATAAAGAGCATCAAAATGTATACAATTATTTTGTTATAAAATGATCATAATATGGCAGCTGAGACTTTGTTTCATCTCAAAAGGAACCGAGCACAGAGCTTATTGCGATTTATTGGATGAGATGTACACTACAAAAAATGTTGAGCGATGTTTTGTTCACACATCAACTGAAAACAGCCTAGACTAAAAGAACAATTCTAGGGATTTAAAAATCAATATGAGAATCATCAGAATGAGAATCGATTAAAGTAAAGAAATCAATATTTTTTCAACCCAGCCCAACCGCTCTGTGATATTCTGGCCCATAGAATAAGTCTTGGGTCCCACCTTCAAATGTAAGAGCATGGTCACATTAGCGTGATTTCAGTCAAATTCGGCAACAAAAAATCTATTGTCTATTTGCCACTGTCAACAGTGTAGTGATGTATAAAGCACAGCTCACACAGAAACCAAGCAGCATTCTGTTCAACACAGCGAAATCATATGAAAAATATGAAATCAATGCAAAATCTGCATCATTTTCTATTAGCTCTGATTGCTATTGAAATGACTGGATTCCGCTTGCACAATTTCATAAATCAGCTGTAAATGTGACCTATAGTGCGCAATATATTTTTCTCTGTGTTATCATCTAGAAGGCAAAAGTAAATTAAAGTAAGTCTGATCACTTTTAAAGTATGTCAAATGTTATGTCCATAGCACTGTGTGGGATACAAAGTGTGTTCAAATTAATGTCAAGTATAAGTAGTAATAGCGATATAGTGACAACTAAACACAATAGAAATGCTTCTTTATACACGCCGGTTGACTCCACCACCACTTGAATTCAAATACTGTATTTCAGCCAGACTATATCAGCTGAATATTAGCTTATTAATGCTTTGAGAAATCTCAAGGAATCTTTTCGATCTCTCCCGGCTAAAAAAAACAATAGAAGCCCAATAGAAACCATCACAGAAAATCCATTGGTTTTTATTAAAATACCACTATGAACCATTAGCTTTTCCAGTAAAACATTACAAAATTCCTTTTTGTAGAGTTGTTTGGCCATTTTTCCAATAGGATTAAGATCCCACCAATATAATACCAGTAGACACCATTATAGTTTCCATTAAAACCAATACAATTCCCATTATAACCCTTAAATCCATTACATTTTCTATTGCGTTTTGGGCAGGGTTCTACTGTTTTTTTCAGCAGGGCTGACAGAAGCACAGAGAATGTTTCAAATAATTTCAACGAGTGCAGCTGCGGTCCTCTTAAATGGCCCATTCAAATTCTACATTCAGCATGGTGTTGCTATTGTTGTTGCCAGGTAACCACCACAACTGATAAATAGCAAAAGCTTGTTACATATCAGCTGTTACAGGAAGAGAAGCTTAACCGCTATGAGTTTGCCACTCACAGGTCAAATGAGAAACCACACACATCGCTTTTTTTGTCTCAAGCATGCATAATGTTCCTTTTGTTGAGGCGTCGCTACCTTCAGAGGGATGTCAAGTATCAAAGCGCAACACACTATGTGCGTGTCTGCATGACACATACGTT
Organism: Oxygymnocypris stewartii; assembly: GCA_003573665.1. NCBI lineage: Eukaryota > Metazoa > Chordata > Actinopteri > Cypriniformes > Cyprinidae > Oxygymnocypris > Oxygymnocypris stewartii. The sequence goes on from QVTF01006228.1 coordinate 16,903, forward strand.
GCGCTTTGACATTTGCTCCGTGCAATTACTCATTTTCTAACCCTGATGCGGTCTCAGATACTCACAGGTTTGAAACCATTTTTTGAATGCAAATGTGATTTATAAAATGTTTCCTGGCCACTCCTTTTTAGTATATTCAAAAGGACTGAGAACTGGGTCTATCCATCTCTGAAAATAAAAGAATGCACCATACGTGCATGAAGAAAAGCCTATAGACATTATATTCTTTTGAAGTCATAGCTTTGTGTAAGTAACTAAAAAAATAATGAAATAAAAATTAGGTTATCATTCTTCCTTTTCAGTGAGCTGTTAACCGCTCAGACCAGAAAATTGTTGTTTAACCCAAGAACCGGATAAATCAGATTTATGAACAAATCATTAAGACTGGATCTGTGAACTAAAACAACACAATTATTGAAATGTAAACAGATTTAAGAGAACGAACCAAACATTGTTACTTCTCTCGTTACTTCATGCCAACAGCTACATTTATTTTCAGGGAATAACAACAACTTATGACATATATCCGAGTTAAATAGATTATTGAAAAATTTGAAAAAGTATTGCGGGGACTTGATTCTGCCCATTGGATGTTGATTGGTGGAGATGAATGTGAGCTTGTAATCGATTGTAAAATAGGGAAGTTTAAATGGACTAAACACACATCACCAGAGATGAGTCTGTTATTTGACCAGAAGACTGAGTTAAGACATTTTGATTAAACATTGTGTGATTTTGGTACTTGGCATTTTGGTCTTCATTCACTTTCATTATATGTGACCCTGTTATATATATATGACTATTTAAAAATCTGGAGCAAGGGTCAAATTTTCCAAATTGAGATTTTGTTTTACAAAACAACGGATTTACAACTCAATGAGTTTACAAGGTAAAAACAACTGGGTGAATCCCAATTCTCTGTCTTACCCCTTACCCGTTACCCTTAGTTTTGCACATTCACGTGAGAGTAAGGGGTGTCCCAATTCTCATTTTGATCGAGGGGTAGGGCTAAGGGGAAGGGGTAGATACCCCTTAAAACCAAGAATTGTCACGAGCTTACTTGAAACCAAGGGGGACCCCGAACACACTGCGAGAGTATTCAGAGAGTAATTTTGGCTAAAATAATTTATTTAAAATTACGACAGTCTTGTTTTGTGCTCTACACAGTCCTGTAACTTACATATATATGTGCAACCATGTTCTTAATTGAAATGTTTTTTAAAAAAATCGCTATTTTTCCACGCTAACGTTACATTTCTGATTTGCACAACAGTCCTGCGTTTCTCTGAATAGAGAAAACATCACTAAAACCCACGCAATCGACAAACACACACTTTAAGACGGAGAGTTTGCGATCAACATTTGTCGCCTCTGGTGACGTAGCAGCCAGCTAGCGACGATGTATGATGACGTAACCGTAACCAATTGGCGTCTTATTTCATAGGGGTATGTTTTCACCCCTAGCGCTTGGTTACCACTTGGTTTCGAGGGACAAGGGCTAGGGGTAAGACGAAGGGGAAGGGGTAAGACAGAAATGGGATCCACCCTAAGTATTTGCACGTTCAACTTGTAAACACTGACTCGGTACTTCCACCAATGTCAAGCATGACCTTTTCAACGGCATGTTTTTAATTTATGTGTGAACTCTAATGGGATCTAAAGGGAATTCAATTTCAGTTTTAGTTTGAGTTTTTCTAAACCTGTATGAGTTTTATTTCTTCTGTGGAACATTAAAAATGTATTTTGAAGAATGATGGTAACCAGACAGTTTTTGTCACTGACTTCCCAAAAATATTTGCAAACTGTTTTGTATGTACGTTGCACTTGTTTTACCTGTTCTGTTCCTCCAGTTTAGCCAGAAGCTCGAGCTCATCTGGACTGAGGTTCTCTGAGTCAGCCGGGGAGGCCGCCGGGGCAGAGAGCGCAGCATCATGGGAACTGGAATCTGGACTGAGCACTGGGCTGCCAGCTAAAGGAGGGTCAGTCTCCAGTCCGGGAGGCGAGTTGAGGTCCTCCAGCTGAACAGAACCTGACATCTCTCCCTCTCTCTCTGGGCTGCTGCTAGGGCTTGACATGACAGAGGAACTCAGGACAGGAAAAGTCAAGCAGTGACGCGGGGACTTGGAAGGATGCTGCAGGGTTCTTGGCGCCGTGGACGTAAACAGGCCTACTTCAAGACGTGTATATCAGGACTGGGTTAATCTGTGGAAATGAGGGAAGTGATATTATGTATTGAAGGGCTTTATAATGAATTGGATGATGAATGAGATTTTGATTGCGATCTGTGATGAACTAATTAATTCAGTGTTTATGATGAAATGGCTCTAATATTGTCTAGTATTGAAAACATAAACCAATAATTTCTTCCTCTTAATAAATAACCGAAGTATGTTGAATGATACATTACAACTTACTGAAGTGAACTATAAAACAACACTTGTGAACAGCACAAGTGTTACTTGAGTAAGTAAAAATAACACGTCACGTACCTTAAATAATAAATAAGAATAAATAATGCAAGTCCATTTCCAAGTATAATCGGCACTACCTGCTGTTGGTTTTAATTTATTTTGGACATTTCTGCTCATACAAATTTGACAAACATATAAAAAATAAATGCCTCTCAACTCTAGGAACTTTATGTTGGGAATTTGTTATTTGTAAAGTAAGTATTTTTATGAGAACATGAATAAAACATTGAAAAATAAATGGCAGAAGTACCGGTTCTTATTTATTGGTAAGTTAACCAAAGGATTAATCAACTAATCAGAAATAACTTATAGATTTACTTATGGTTAGATAACCAGAAAGAAAAAAAATCAATAATCAATCAGCTCAATATCAAACATTTCCTGATGGAATCATATTCTACAACTAAAATATATATATATAATAAAATAAGTCTGTGCTCATCATAAGCAAGAAAATTCTCTGAGAAAATCTGTCAACTCCAGTAGCCTAAAATTTGGCTTTGGCAACTAGTGTAGCGCCGATTCGTCCAGACTGTTTAAAAATCTGGTCAAAAGTTGTATAGAGTATTCCAGTCTTATATTTATGCCACCTTATACTTAAATGGGTGATGACATGCAAAGCAAACCTGCAAACCTGCAAAGCTGAAAAATGACTGTACAGCATATGTAAACCGTGTAAGTTTTTGTACTGCGTCACAACAACAAGCTATTTGTGCATCCTACAACAAACCACAGACACAAACGGAGCAGCTAAGCCACAACCCAAGCCATTAAAGAGAGAGGGAATGCGCATTATATTTAGAGTATAGAGTAGACAGAGAAATAGACAAACACTCATGCGTTCATACACACATTACTGAACTAAAGACAGACAAATGTGGCGTTTTCTCAAAGGAACATTAAAACTCAGTGCTTGGTAAGCTCTGTTTGGGTTTGGAATAGAAATAAACCCTGTTTCTGTAGTTTCACATAGTCAGATATCTGATCTGACTAATCAGTAACATGTCTGGTCTACACTGAAACTTATTCTGGCCAAGAACTACCAAATAGACAGGAAAAAAACAGCTCGTTTTATTTTTACGTGACATTTAGGGGCAGGGTTATCTGAAACTATAACAGACCATAACAGAATAATAGACGGACAGAGAAGAAAATACTATAATGCTGTGACGGTTATACAGAAACCACTGGAATAGCAGAACATGCTTATATACACCGAAACAAATTCTGATCTTTTGGTAGACAGTTTTTATTGTGGATCCTGTGGATGGAGTTGGTAGGATAAAAAAAAAAAAGTTTTTAAAGTCTCTTATACTCAGGATGGCTATATTTATTTATTTATTTAATCAAAACACAGTAAAACTGTAAACTTGTAAAATATTATTAGAATTTAAATTAAGTGTCTTTTAAAATTTAATTTATTTGGTAAAGCTGATTTTTCTTACTACAGCGATTCCTGGAGTCGTGACTCATCAGTGTCACGCGATCCTTCAGAAATCATTCTAATATGCTGATTTGCTGCTCAAGAAACATTTCTTATTATCACTGTAGAAAACAGTTGTGCTGCTTAATAGATTTTTGAGGAAAAAATGTGATAAACTCTTTCAGGATTTCTGTAAACAGCATTTCTTTGAAACAGAAATCTTTTGTAACATTATAAATGTCTTTGTCACGGACCACGGTTATCAATTTAAACGTGTTGCTTCAGAATAAAAGTAGCACTTTCTTTCAATATATAAAAATAAATAAATAGAAAAAATTACAAAGCCCCCAATTTTCAAACGGTAGTTTATCTTTTAAAAAGATGCCACTAAGCTACCAAACCTTTGAAAATACATTGATTATTTAACTCTCAACAGCACTCATATTAGAGCTGTTGCGATTCGTCGATTTTAATCGACTATTCAATTTTTTAAAAATCATCGAATTAATTTTGCTTGCGTCGACTAACCGGCAAAATACAGGAAGTGGCGCATTTCACGGACGAGAATCCATAAAATACATTATTAAACTGTTTTCCAAGGCTGCATGATATATTAAAAACATTTAAAAATCATAAGCATAATTGTGAATTTACAAACGCTGTGATTTAATTTAATAATTATATGTGATGCAGTTCTTGATATACAGTACAAGCGCTTTAATTATTGACATGCGTGTAGGTTAAGTACGTGCGTCACACGTTCACAGTAGTTCACGGAAACTTATCCTTTACACGTGGAGCGTCTCATACTCCATCTCTGCATGTTGTTGTGAGTTTGGTTTTAATATAACGTTCATCTGGGAACTCAACGTGTGCCATTTCATTAGATTAGTAAAATAAATGATTTATAAATTTCAGCAAACACATAAGAATGCATCGTGATTTCAAAACAAAAGCTCAAACACTCACTCTGCGTTTACATGTTTTGATGTCCACATATTCATCTAATTACAACGGCTATAGCATTTATGTCCTATAGAAATGGCCAAATATTAAAGATTAAGTGGACATTTGAATTAAATGGTGCTTGGTCAATATTAAACAAGGATTAGATCGCGCAATAATGTGTCAATATAATCGTCAGGCCGCTGGCGCCCCCTGCATGCCTTTGTTATAATGCATAATATACATTATCTCTATAGTTTATAATACATTATGTATTTTAATAGTTTTGTTCAATAAAACCATATGATTTCTTGCTTTTAATACTTTATTTAAAACTAATTATTATCGCATCATTGCTATTCTATATGTATTTAAGTCATTTTAAAAGCTATTGTTCACTTACATCTATTTTCTATTACCACAAAAAATATATATATTATAATCATAGAGCCCTATAAAATCCGATTTATTTACAAAATCAGTTTTATCCATTTTCATTTTTCACTTATTTTTTTAATGGTTATAGTAAATGTTATTAAGCAAAAGGCCTGTCTAATTAATTGAGTTATGTTTTGAAAAAACAAATATATATATTTTTAATATTTCTGGTAAATACTTATTTAAAAGGTGTTATTTAATTATAATTGTATTATTAGACTAGAACACGTGGATATGTTGTCATTCTTACATTTAGTCATTTTGCAGACACTTTTATCCAAAGCGACTTACAATTGGGGAATACATAAAGCGATTAATGTTGAAGAGGCAAACAGACAGAGGAAGTGCCATAACATCCAAGTCAAAGGCTGTTACACTAAAATACTGAACTTTGATTTCAGTGATTTGGACTTTTTTTGGGTGGGTAATGTATTGTTTAGATTAATCGATTAATGTATGAATTAGTCGATAGATTAATCGAAATGAAAATAGTCATTAGTGGCAGCCCTAACTCATATCAAACCAAGTCCTTGGAATTTTGAACATAATATGCATCAGAAAGTCATTAGATGTCTATCAGTGCTAGGAGTGGGATGGTTCTTGTTTGTTTTTTTTAAGATGAAGAGAACAATACTCGTCACCTTTGGTTCTCATGTGTACAGCGATTAATCTTAATCCTAACAATGCATGTGGAAAGTGGAAAACCTGTTTTGGTGAAGAAAACCAAGCATCAAATACACATTTGGAGTGATGTGTCTGGATCCGTGTGCCGTTCTGCAAGTGCACAGCCAAACCGCTAGATGGCGCAATCGACTACAAGAACATAGCACAGCAGATGATGTTTGAATCTCCACGTGTACTGGTACACGTTTGAAGGACCCACCAGCAGTGTTAACAAATAGACTAAAATTGATAAGCATTTATAATACGCTAAGAACTGTACCGAAACCATGACCATAATATATGGGGTGACACTACTATAGTTTGGTAATTCTTTAGTTTAGCGACCAATTCTCACTATTAACTAGGTGCTTATTAGCATGCCTTTATTAGCACATAGGCTGTTTATTAGCACTTATAAAGCACATATTCAGCATGACCATATTCTACATCCCTAATCCTACCCAATAACTAAACTACCATAGTAACTATTTATAAGCAGTAATTACGAGTTTATTCAGGCAAACGTCTTATTTAATTGTTAGTTAATATCAAGAACTGGACCTTAAAATATAGTGTGAACTTTGATTCCTACAAAAACTGTATACCTTGAATGCACTGCAAGTCACTTTAGATAAAAGTCTTCCAATAGCTTAAATGTAAATGTAAAATGCAAATGTCCAAAACATGCCACATGCATAGACATCTACCTCTAACACATGCACACATTAAACCACTCATTCTTCCATGAGGGAGAATGCAACAGAAACCCACAGCTAAAAATAAAGTACAAGATGAAACCTTTTTAAACAAAGTAAACACACACTGTGGACAATGGCAGCATTCATATTAGAGGAGCAGTCCAATCAAAAGAACAATTAACAAGCACATTAATCCAATCCCCCCCCTCACCAAGAAACACAAACACACTCTCATCTCTGGATAGTCGACGCAGTGCAGCCACAACCAAACACAACAGCAACATCCTGAAGTTGACCTAGCAGTAATCTCTGTATAGGCAGTGGGAATGGAAAGACAGTCAAAAGATGTGGTTTGAAAATGATCTTTAATAAAACTGATGATGCGAGATCTTTAGCCACATCAGAATAGAATATTGCTATCATCACTACTATGATTTTTTGTATTTTATATATTTTGATTTGTTTTCGTTTTAAATTTGAAGTGATTTATTTATTTGATGATGAAATAAACAACACCAAAAAAATCCTTTTGGTGCTAGTAATGTCGCAAAAATTGCACTCTCAACCAAAGAAACAAATGCAGTGTCTGTGTAGCACAACCACAATGCAGATCTACAGCATGCCACAACAATCTCCCTTATTCAAAGTCACTGTTATGAGAACCTCAGATTTCATGGTTTGTCAAAACAGCATTCAAATCCGACTAATTCGCCGTCACTGTGAAATCGTTCATCAAATGCAGTTGAAGCATATAAATTCACACTCAGAAAGTGTAAAATACATGGACACCGGATATAGAAATAATACGAGAGATGCAAAGGCCTTATCATCTTGGTAATGGCACAGAAGAAATGTGTGTGGCTGTCTCTCTGTGTGTGTGGTGTGTAGTCACTGAATACAATAACAAGCACTGTGTTTGCTGCATCTGTCTCTTTCTTCTCCTGATGAGCAACATTAGTGTGGTTATTGTAGCTCTTAGCACAGTGTCATCACACACTCCCTTCCCCCACATGCATTCAAACCCAAACCTCGTAGTCAGTTAAAATCACCTACATTCTTCATTGACAACCTTAACACCATGCACAATTAGCTTTTCTCCATTCCAGTGGCTGGGGAAACATTTGCATTATTTTAAAAGGGATAGTTCACCCAAAAATTGAAATGAAATTCTGTCATCATTTACGTACCCTCAAGTAGTTCCAAACCTGAAGGGCTGTCAAAAAAAAAAAACATTCGCATTTCGAATATTCGTAGAATTTTAGGTGTCCCGTCAGTCAGCTTGGCAAACAAAATGCGATGACGAGGTGTGTGTTTTTTTTTTTTTAGCCTGTCCAGTTGAACCCACCTCAATGCAGGTGCTACACATTCAAATATAGTGGAAAAAAGAGAACATCAATGTGGAGTAGATGTTGTTTACCTCAAAACTGTAAACCAGGCCGTTCACACAGAACGCATATTGTCCTTGCATTTTCTAGAGGGACATCTATCATCATTGCACTCGCGTCTTATACAAGAGAGCCCAAAGCCATGTAAAATTCATGTAAGTTCAACGAAAAAAACATGTAATTACTAGATTAAGAAATTAGCTTGCTAGCGAACGTGCATATTAACAGCGTAAAACATGAACCTACGATCATATGATTAAATGTTAATAAATTGCGTGTATCAGCAATCAGCAAGTGGCATAGAGTGGTATATTCCACACAATTTATAATTGTGGCAGACTGGCTCAATATAAGCTCTTTAAAGTAAATAAAGGCCGCGTGTCCACCAAAGCGTTTTTTCCAGAGGCTGGCGTATTTTCTCAATTGTTCGGAAACACTGCGTTTTTTTCAAACGAATGCGCACGAGCACTCAGCGCCTTAATCTCGCTGAGCATTCGGGCATTTTTTTTTTTCTGCGCTGAGAGTTGAAGAATGTTCAACTTTGGATAAAATGCTGCACTCATCACTGTCACTTTCTAGTCAGCCAACCAATCAGAGTGGAGGAGGGCGGGACTACCGACTGTACCACGGGCTGAACAACAATGGAGAAGTTAATATTGCTTGTCTCCGAGTATTTATTTTCTTTACTAAATTGAATTGCCGGACTACCATAATATTGTTATGGTTGGAGAAACATTTAATTTGCAACATGTCTGCCATGTTTCACACCATAGCAACCACAGCATCTCAATGGGGGAAAAAACGCTGCGCTCTCAAATGTTTACAGCTGAGCGTTTTAAACAGAGCGCCTGGTGTTTTAAGCTGGCTATAAACGCTTTAGTGGAAACAAGGCCTAAGACTAAGGAGAAAGTTTTTAATTCTGAAACTTACAGGATGTTTTTATAGTACAGTGACCTCTAGTATGTCAAAAAATTAAGGGAATTTTGGATTCTTAGTTCATGAACCCTTTAACATACAAAGTGGAAATCAAAATATTCTGTCAACTTAAATTTAAGATGATAAGTAACACAGGCAGGCAGACATACATAAAACACACCTAAATACACAAAGACATACATGCAGCTCTAAACAAAGACATCTTGTACTGCAGTTATACCTGATCAAATGCACATTATTATGCTTTAGCTTGGGTTGAACAATTAATTTTTGCTTGGATGGAACAACAGCTACGCTAATTATGTCTCTATTTTTTCTCTGTTTCTCTGTTTGCGTCATGCATCATAGGCGTGGACCACTTGTTCAGCATGACTCAAACATCACACAATAGCTTTAGTTTCATCATGGAGCTCCTCTGCCCTGTGTGACATTCCACGACCATTGAGCTCGTAGAGACGCACAAGAACACACCCTCTTCACCATAACTGCCCTTCACAAAGACAGCTGATGACTCACTCACAGACTTGACTGAAGATCTGAGATGGTAATTTAGGGTGAACAATCAACCAAGTATCTTAAATATGATCATCAATATGATCAGTTAATCTAGGCATAAAATGATCGATAACTGGAATAATTAGAGGAAGAATTGCATTACATGTCTGTTAAATTTTAATTGTGTTAAGTTGGTTTTAGATAACAAGAAGGGACAATATTGCATAAACAAAACCACTGGCTTACCGGGTAAGATCAAAAAGATCATGAGGGTAAGCTTGGCACATCGGTCCGCAAAATGAGAAAAAAAAAATTATTCATATTCAACCTGATAAAGTGTAACTCCCAGGAGCCAGCCATGTTTACATTAGTTAGTATAAGATAGTATTATTACCATATTCTCAATTGACCTTATGAAAGCAATGACTTAACCACGACCATGGCTTTTCAAGGGCAGTTCTACTTTTTCCAAGTTGGCTAAATTTCAAATGCAGTTTCCCATCACTCAGAAAACAGAAAGCACAAGTTTTTTATCAGTTTGTTACACTGAAACACAGGTAGAAGACAAAATGTACCATACAAGGGCACTGTAAAATGATTTTTTAAACTTGTATTATTGCAGACTATTGAATAATAATGTATTTTTATATAGCGCCTTTAAAACAGTTTCTCAAAGCGCTTTACTTAATAAACAAACAAGAAAAATCCAACACATAAGACAACCAATTAAAAACAAAAGATATAACTTAAAATCAAACAGAATAGGCCTATGTTTTACAAGAAAATTCTTTTTCAGTCTTTGAAAACTTCCCACTCAATTTCATGTGTTACTTACTTGCCATTTCTTTGTACTCAGTTGTCAAATTTTAAAGCAACTTCTGAGTGCAAAAATAGTTTTTTAATGTGTCAAGAAGTTGAACAGTCGACACTTCATAAAGACTGACATGAACTAGGGCTGAACGATTTTGGAAAATAACCTAATTGCGATTTTTTTTTAACCAATATTGCAATTGCGATTTAATATGCAATTTTTTTTAAAGCTCTTTATATTCTGTATTATTCAACAAGACAAGCAATGAATCATTGTATAGTATGCAGTGTCTGGCACGTTACTTTAAAAAGTAATTAGTTATATCTTACTTCACAAATAGTTACATCATTATAAAATAAACTAATTACCACGGAAAGTAACTTGTTACTTTAAAAAAAGGTGCAAATATGTCACATAACTTGGATACCACAATATTAATGGTCACTAAATAGAATAAATTATTATTACAAAACATTGTACACTAATCTACACTATTTTAATGTTTCTGTGGGACAAAGTGAAAGACAACCATCAAATTCAATTGACTATTGTAAATATTATCAACCCTCTATGG
>QVTF01006234.1:0-5000 GCA_003573665.1 Oxygymnocypris stewartii
TCACACACACACACACACACTCACACACACTCACTCACATACACACCACACCACACACTCTCACACACACACTCAATCACAAACACTCACACTCTCACACACATACACACACACACACACACACTCACACATTCAATCACAAACACTCGCTCTCTCACACACATACACACACCATACACACACACATTAATCACAACACTCGCTCTCTCACACACATACACACACACATTCAATCACAACACTCATTCACACACACACACACACACACACACACACCACACACACACTGCAGCAATCAATAAAGCGACTGGTGAGGAATTGAAGGAATTGACCCGAGGAGAAAATCGAATTATAAATTAATTTGTGTTATAGATTCCAGCTTTGAAAACCTGTGCTCACAAATTGTATTTGTTCCAATCGTGTCACCATATGCTGGTATCTCCCGCGGCTCAAGCGACGACAGACGGCTTCATATCTTCCAGGAACGGGACCAAAGCATCTGAGCATCTCATCGCTTTAACTAACGAGCGAATTCGACATCTTCAACAAAACGTCACGTTTCTCTCTTTGTTCCGGTGACAGACGTCCGCCCGGCACTGTATTTAACAGCCTTTAATATCAATTATGAGGCGACGAGACGAGCTCTAAATGAATTTGGGGCTGTGCTGATGTGCCTTGTTTTGAAACAATCCCTGTCTCATCTAATTAGCGGCTCTTGTTCATTAGTATGTGTGTGTTTGTGTGAGCAGAACAGACTCCTGACCTGAATGGAAACGGATTTATTGATCCTGACACCTTTACTACAGTAAAATCTGTCTAATGTTGAAGTATATCCAAACCGTTCCTGAAGTGTCTCAATCCAGACCAGGAGAGAAGAAATGAGAAACACAGTTTCTGAGCCAATCAGCTGAGCCGTAGATGTCATGTGACTAATGAAACAGCTGCTAGAAGATCAGCATTACAGACTCATACGCCGCTTATGAATATCAGAACTATAACACCACACATACGAGTGTTAGCGGTGGACTATAGTGCTCGAGGCTCTCTAGGTCAAAGATAAATCCCCAGCACTTGATCTTACTCAAGGATTAGCTTCAATCATCAGAGGACGCTGCTGAGAGATGCTCGTTATGAATCTTTGATACAATCCATCTGAGCATCACACTGATGAAGAGGAGCAGACTAATGACTGCAGATCCACGTCAGTCCGCTGTGTCGCAAACACACAACATCATAAACAAACGTCACTGCGCATGCACGCTTTTGAGGCCCAAACGTGACTTCTGCAAAGAATCAATAACAACAGCAAAGTCCCTCTAGAGTAGAGTATATTAGACCGGTTTATTGAAAACTAACATGCGAATTCAATCTCTGCCAGCAGGAGGCGCTTTTTGAGCGGCAGAGATGACGCTGGTTCATAAAACGGGATTAACACATAAAGGATATTTGTGTTATTTAACATATTTAAGTTTGCATTTCAGTGTTTTATTGATTCTGAGGAACACTAAATGTGTTTTTGTGAGATGAGTAAATACATGATGATATTTAGTCTAGATCTACAGTAAGATCATGTCACACAACAACGCTCTGCACTTACTCCTGATTTCTGTCACCATGGCAACACCAGAGCTGTCACTCAATACATGGAAACAAAGTAACTGAAAAAGTAACTCTTGTATGTTTGTGTAAATTAAAATGTAATGTGTTCATTTACTAGTACTTGAAAAGAGTAAAACTCATGCATTACCCCAACACTGGGCTCTATATTATCACCATATAATTGATAACATGAGGTGAGCATGTGCAAATGAAGATCTCAGCTCTTTTATAAGTGCTACACACGGGTGTTTTCTTCTGAAAAAGCTAAATGGTGTTCACTCAGGTGGTGTCATTAACATCTCTGTGTTAATGACATGCTGAGCTGGTCAAAGAACATGCAAAGCACATGTATTTAATAGATGTGAAATCTGTGCAAATATGAAGAGCCGTGTGTTTGCTCCGGAAAAACATGTGTAAGCGTAAAAAAAATCAATGTTTCTGCTGATAGAATGAAAACAATCACAGTTAAACCCAGGAGAAAAACGAGCATCGCATCACTCAATCCTCTCCACAACACACGTTCATTTCTAACAAACAGCACATTCACATTCAATGGTTTACGGACCTTATAGACAAATAATCCTTCACAGTTCAATCAATATCCTTCAGCTCCGTGTTGACTGAACTACTAAGTGACCTGTAGTGAAGTGAGTTAACTAGTAGACGAGAGCATGGACAAATCCATGAGTCATTATTACTGTACTATTATTTCTGTGAAGCTGCTGAAATAATGTCCATTGTGAACAAGAACACTGTTTAAATAAACCCAAATGCATTTATTTATTACATAAACACATGCTATAAAAGTCCTGTACATTAAGCCTTGAATACAATTGTGTTCATAAGTTTACACCCCCCTTGGAGTATCTACAAAATGTTATTAATTGAAAAAAATCTAAATAAACACATAATAGAATTGTCTAGTCCTGCCTTGAATAAGCTCTTTAATGTAATATACACAAATGTTCAAAAGGTTAAATATGGTAATATTGTTGATACTGTGATGCTTCGGGATGGTTGTTGTTCATGAGTCTCTTTGGGAAAATCGTCTTCTGGTTTTCCAGCATCTTCTGCACATTTGATCTCCTCTCAGTAGAGATTGAATGATGTTGAGATCCATGTTTCTCACTGAGAACGACTGAGAGACAGCTAATATAATTCACTGATGCTCAGGACGCAAACAGCCTTTGAACGGGATGATCGTTCTAATTTTGTTCATAGATCTCAGTTTTTCATTTAGTACTGCCTTTAGAAGCTTTGCATATCTATAGTAGATGTTTCCCAGGAGACAATATAAGCACAGTGTGTGTACCGTATATGATGCTCAACAGTCACCGAAACACAACATACGTCTCGATTTATACCTGACCTTTCATCTAAAGATTAGAGGATGGTGTCACCTCCTGACCCGAGCGGCTCTGTGCTTTTACCGTCCAGCAGCCGTTTGTCTGGAGTGAAGTTACGTGACCAGACGGATCTCCCATCAGGCCGTGTGTGTGGCTCCTCTGGGATCGTATTCATCATGTTCTCCCGCGCTTCCCATGTGATGAGTGCAATACGCCCGCCGTCACACCCCACTGCTACAGATTAGTCCTGATCACAGCAGAGAGATCCCACAGAACCCAGAGCCATCTGGACCTCAGCGGGACAACACACACACACACACTGATACACACAACACACACACACACACACACACTGATACACACACACACACACTGATACACACGCACATTGATACACACGCACACACACGCACACTGATACACACACACACACACACTGACACACACACACACTGATACACACACACACACACCACACTAATACACACACACACTAATACACACACACACACACACACTGATACACACACACACACACACACATTGATACACACACACGCACACACACACACTAATACACACACACACTAATACACACACGCACACAGATATACATACATCCCACACACACACACACACACACACACACACACTCACACACTAATTATACAGACACCCATTTCACGTCCTGGAGTTTCTTCTAATGAGCTCATGAGTTGAAGTGTTAGATTAGGGAGACACACAAAGTGTGCAATGCTGGGGGGCGCCCAGGACCAGGGTTGAGAAACACTGCACTAATACATACATCCCTACACACACCTACACACACCCACCCACACACACACACACACAATAGTACACATGGTTACATCCATCACTACACACACACACACACATCACTACACACACACAGAGAGATACACACATCCCTACGCGCGCACGCATGCACTCACGCGCGCACACACACACACTCACTCACACACATTGTTTTTGTGAATTGTGGGGACTCTCCATAGGCGTAATGGTTTTTATACTGTATTAACTGTATTTTCTATCGCCCTATAAACCCTACACCTAAACCTAACCCTTACAGGAAACTAACAATTTTTCAATTTCATAAAACACAGTTTTGTATGTTTTTTAAGCCTTTTATTTTTCGGGGACACATTTGTATCCTCATAAACCATATTTACCAGTATACACACACACACACACACACACACACACTAAATACATCCCTACATACACACACGCACACACACGCACATTTATTGAGTCTCTAATTGGACACATTCCCCAGACGTATACTGTTTTTGGGTACAGCCTATTATAAACACTAAATCATAACCATACCACTAATTTTAGATGATAACTTTCCTTCTAAAGCTAACAGAACATTTATTCACAAAGAAAAATCACTAAACTTGGACTAACTTAACTTACTTAAACTAAATCCAGTTTAAGAACAAAAAACACCGGGTTCCCATGCACAAATAAATTAAAGAACAACTTTTAATATAAAGGTACATTTTCATGTTGTCTGCATAATATAAAGAATCAAAATCCACGAACATCAATATGAATCAGCTTCACCAACCCTGACCAACACAGCAACATTAAAATACATCAATACAGAGTATTATTATAACAACAATCTGTCATGTAGTTCATCTGTTTGAAGGCCACAGATGTGAATGAGTTCAAGACACACACACACACACACACACACACTTCAACAGCCCGATGCCTTGAGAAAACCTTCAGAAGAGCATCCTGAACACAGAACACAAGCTTGAGCAGAACTAACACACTGATCTGAAGAAGAGAAACTCAAAAACACTTCAAAGAAGCTGCAAAGAACCAGTGAAGAAGATTTACTTCTGTCTCCAGAATCACAAACAGGAACGAGTCTCTGGTCAAACGATCTGATCCGGCCAGCAGACGAGGAACGTGAGTTGATTCTTACCTGAGCCGCGCTTGGACAACACTTTCAGACTTCTGATGACTGTAGCATACAGCAGGATCTGCAGAGGAACCCGTGATCTCATGTTCACC
>QVTF01006234.1:7500-12650 GCA_003573665.1 Oxygymnocypris stewartii
TCCCTGTTCAATATTTCCAGCCAGAACACATCATATGCTGCAAACATCTGCAGACGTGCCCTGAAGTGACATCCACGCGCCAACAGGACACCCGCATGAAGACAAATTATGAAAAGCAAAGAGACAATAACATGTATGAAAGAACAGATGGTTGTCATTACACAAGAGCGATTGCTTTTGCATTGCAAAGAAGTTACAAATTTATTTGCATTTTAATGAGTAAAATAAGTATTTGATCCCCTGTCAATCAGCAAGATTTCTAGCTCCTAGGTGTCTTTTGTACAGGTAAGGAGCTGAGATTAGAGCACTCTCTTAAAGGGACCTGTTACCTGTATAAAAGACACCTGCCCACAGAAGCTATCAAATCAATCAGAATCCAAACTCTCCACCATGGCCAAGACCAAAGAGCTGTCCAAGGGTCTCAGGGACAAGATTGTAGACCTACACAAGACTGGAATTGGCTACAAGACCATCGCCAAGCAGCTTGGTGAGAAGCTGACAACAGTTGGTGCGATTATTCACAAGAAATACAAAATAACCATCAATCTCCTTCGGACTGGGGCTCCATGCAAGATCCCAGCTCGTGGAGTTTCAGTGACCATGAGAACGGTGAGGAATCAGCCCAGAACTACACGGGAGGACCTCGTCAATGATCTCAAGGCAGCTTGGACCACAGTCTCCAAGAAAACAATTGGTAACACACCACGCCGTGAATGACTGGAATCTCAAGAAAGCACATGTACAGCCCGTCTGAAGTCTGCCAATGATTTAGAGGAGAACTGGGTGAAAGTGTTGTGGTCAGATGAGACCAAAATCCAGCTCTTTGGCATCAACTCAACTCTTTGTATCTGGAGGAGAAGTAATGCTCCCTATGAACCCAAGAACACACCATCCCCACCGGCAAACGATGCTTCGGGGGTGTTTTTCTGCTAATGGGACAGGATCACTGCACCAAAGGGACGATGGATGATGGACCGTCAGGCATTGAAAATGGGTCATGGATGGTTCTTCCTCATGCTGTCCCAAATGACCCAAAACACACGGCCAAGGCAACAAAGGAGTGGCTCAAGTAGAAGCACATTAAGGTCCTGGAGAGGCCTAGCCAGTCTCCAGACCTTAATCCCATAGAAAATCTGTGTAGGGAGCATTGAAACATCAGCCTCGAAACATTGATGACTTACAGAGGATCTGCAAATAAGAGTGGGACGAAATCCCTCCTGAGATGTGTGCCGACTACAAGAAACGTCTGACCTCTGTGGTTGCCACCAAGTACTAAATCGTGTTTTGTGAAGGGGTCAAATACTTATTTCACTCATTAAAATGCAAATCAATTTATAACTTTTTAGAAATGCGTTTGTCTGGAGTTTTGTTGTTACTCTGTCTCTCACGGTTCAAATAAACCTACCATTAAAATAATATAGACTGATCATTTCTTTGTCAGAGGGCAAATGTATAAAATCTCTAAGGGATTAAATACATTTCCCCGCTGTATGTATGTATGTATGTATATATATATATATATACATACATACATACATACACACACACATGTATCCTATCATCAGCCTGTGAGATTGCCGAAACACGATATTACCGTGCTAATTTATTCAATTATTTATTTGCGTAGTTTCATTGCCAGAAAGTGAACCAACTCCTAAAGCAGCCTAAAGCGTTTTATGTCTGAATTATATTAACATAATAACAAGAAACATTTTAAGTTACTAATATAATGCCTACATTTCCTCAGTTATTCAAAAAGCATCTACAGAGAACGAGCAAAGAACATTTACATTACCAAACGCAATGAACAACAAAACTCATGTGATTGTTTATAACACTGTAAACGCAGACAAACAAATATAGTGCAACAAATAAGCCCTAATATTAATTAGATTGTATTACTAGCCTGATAATAATACACAAATCGTATTATTGTATTGCTATCGTCGATACAAGATGCTGTCGTCTCTCGGCACAAACACAATATGCATTGTTAAAAGCACTATACAAATAATAGTGACAACCCTAAGTGCCACCCATCCAATAATCAGCTTTCAAATGATGTCAATTTCATAATGAAAGTCCATCAATAAAAGTGGTTTTGATTCTTTAATGTGTGGTGACGGATCATTTCTAACTCTTTACTACTAGTCAGAGGTGGAAATAACATGAACGAATATCAGAAGAATCACTGAAATCCATCACGAATCACACAATCAGTGTTTCAGATACTCGTCGATAAAACAGTTCGAAATCAATAATGCCACATTTATTCTCAAAAACATATTCGGTGTCCATAAACTGGGTGTTCATCTAAAATATAACTCTTGAGAGAAACAGGAGGAGGATTTTGATCAATATACTGTATATACACAATTAATTTTAAGAATTGTAATTTTCCTTGAGAAATATTGATGCCTACTGTATATCCAAACGAATCTAGATTAAATTAAGCTTCTGAATCAAACTTTAATCGTGGAATTTGTCTCCCAGTGTGTGCTGTATATATATATATATATATATATATATGATCAAATGTTCGACGTTATTTTCTCTCTTTTTAGCACATTGGCAATGCAAAGTGTAGTTTATCACGGCAGTAAAGCTGCTTGGGTTTAATTAAACTGAGAGGCAGAGAGAGAACAGAAGAACCCGATTTTGTAAATCACTCAGGAATAACATGCAAAGTTAACCCTTCACACACTGGTGTGCATTGGTTTGGGTTCGTTCCTAAACATCTCATCTCTTTATTGCACAGAGTATGAAGTGTGTTCTCCGCTTGCCAAACACGCTGTAACAGTTTCCGGTGTGTGCGGCCCCGGATGACATGAGGATCGCATCTAATGCATCAGAGACGCGCAGCACATTAACACGGATTAAAGGCTTTAGCGATTCCACAGAGTTCACCGTCCCACAATATTAACACATGCAGCATCTGAATATGCACAGCATCCTTCTGTGGTTTCCAGGGGAACGCTCACGTCATGTTTGTTTCGACGGGTCTCGGATTGATGCGTTATTCTCACCTGCGCTTCACCATTCTGCTATCCAGGCAAAAACACCTCCGGAAAGGCTGAGCGGAAACTCACAGACCATGTCTAGCTTGTAGCGTCGGTCTCTCTGTCTCAGGAAAGGACGGAGAGAAGAACATCAGATCTTCAGCTTGTCTTCGCTTCGTTTAGCTCCTATTATATTCAACACAATTCTGCTGTGCATTCAGAGACAGAAGAGAGAGAGAGAGAGAGTCTAGAGGTTCCACTGTCTCTCTCTCTCTCTCCTGTTTGTGGAACTGGGTGAAAAATTGATGTGCCAGCTGCCTTTGCCAGTCATTAACATTTCTATTTGAGAGAAACTGTAGCGAGAGCCTCCATCTCTTCCTTCGGCTCACCCACGCAAAACCTGAGCTGCTGCGCCCTGAATTATTCTGTTTGGCATTATCCGCTATAGAGGTGATACGGAGAGAGAGAGAGAGACGCGTGATCCTCTGTTTCTATTCAGACGAGGAGCGTTACAGTCACGCTGACAGATAAGCGTTTGACTGAAGGACAGCGGAGCCTGTAACCTCCTCAACACACACACACACACACACACAGAGACACGCAACACACACACACACACACACACACAGAGACAAACAAACACACACACACACACACACACACAAACAAACACACACACACACACACACAGAGACACACACACACAGAGACACACACACACAGAGACACACACACACAGAGACACACACACACACAGAGAGACACGCACACAGAGACACACAAACAAACAACACACACACAGAGACACACACACAGAGACACACACACACAGAGACACACACACACACAGAGAGACACGCACAGAGACACACAACAAACACACACACACACACACACACACAGAGAGACCACACACAACACACCACACAAGAGAGACACACACACAAACAAACACAAGAGACACACACAAACAAACACACACACACACACACACACCACACACACACACAGAGAGACACACACACACTCACTCTCTCTTACACACACACTCACTCTCTCAAACACACACTCTCACACACAGAGACACACACACACACACTCACTCTCTCTTACACACACACTCACTCTCTCAAACACACACTCTCACACACAGAGACACACACACTCACTCTCTCTTACACACACACTCACTCTCTCTTACACACACACTCACTCTTTCAAACACACACTCTCACACACAGAGACACACACAGACACTCACTCTCTCTTACACACACACTGACTCTTTCAAACACACACTCTCACACACAGAGACACACACACACAGACACACACACTCACTCTCTCTTACACACACACTCACTCTTTCAAACACACACTCTCACACACAGAGACACACACACACAGACACACACTCACTCTCTCTTACACACACACTCACTCTCTCAAACACACACTCTCACCACAGAGACACACACACACAGACACACACACTCACTCTCTCTTACACACACTCACTCTTTCAAACACACACTCTCACACACACACACACACACACACACACACACTGCAAAAGCTGTTCTCACTCGGTGTCTCTGTACTGTTTTCCAGGACAAATATCTTGTAAATATCACATAAGAAGTAATTTTTTATTTAAATTTTTTTCGACCAAGCTGGCAGATATCGTTTATAAATTTTACTGAATCTTTCAGGAAAAGAGAATTTAGCATCTTCAGTATATTGAATGTTATAAGAATGTTTAGATATGTGTAATAAATAACAAGACAAAGATACTGGGCAGAAAATGATCAGTTTAAGAGAAAACCTTGTTTCAGGATAAATAACCAGTGAAGGTTAGAGTCCAGCTATAACACTTAATAAATATGAAAATATGATTAATCGCACAGCTCTATATGAACTGAATAATGACTATACGGTCTTCACAGCACAATCTGAATCTGAGATTATTCTATTATTTTCCCATCATCACTGTGAATACTGCAAAAAATGATTATCTTAGTGTGTTTGTCTTGTTCTAAAAATAATCAAAATATTATTGAATCAAGATGAAGTCACTGGTACAAGTAAAATAACTTTAGATATTACGTCTAAAAAAAATAATTACCATAAAACAAGCAAAATCTACCAACG
>QVTF01006235.1:0-27686 GCA_003573665.1 Oxygymnocypris stewartii
CATCCCCTATGTCTTTCTCATCCCTCCCCTCCCTCCCTCATTCTTCCTTTCTTTCTTTTGGGAATCTCTCTATCCGTCCGTCCCTCCCCAGCTTAGAGTCCTGTGTTCCAGCGAGACCCTTCCTCTTCTAATCATTTTTACCCATCAGATGATCCGGCCCCTTATTTCACACTGAGACTATTAAGATAGAGTCCTCCCCCTGCACACACCACACACACACACCACACCAACCACCACACACACACACACACACACACACACCACACACAACCACCACACCACACACACGCACGCACACACCACGCACGCACACACCCCCACCACCACCCCACACACACCCACACACAACACACACACACACACACACCCACACACACACCACACACACACCACACACACCACACCACACACACACCCACACACACACACACCACCACACCACACACACACACACACACACCACACCCACACCACACACACACCACACCACCCACACACCACACACACACACCACACACACACCACACCACACACACACACACACACACACACACACACACACACACCACACACACACACACACAACTGCAGGTCCTGAGGGACAGCATTGGAAGCATTGTCTGTGTAGAGACACATCTGCTTCAACACACATGCACACATTCAAACAGTGACTCTTCTATGCCCAGGTCATATTTCACCCCAAAATCTGAAGAACATGTCATATCTTTTATCTAATATGTTTTACATAATATTTTGAATAAACGGAGAATGCCATTCTAGGACCATTCGATTTTTTTTGCTTTGCAACATTATTTTAATGACAATTAGGCAATTCTCATTTACACAATGAAATTATTACATAAACTAATTATCATTCCCATAATGCAATAAGTAAATAAATAAAATAATTTTAATTACCACAATGCAATAAGTAAATAAATAAGTAAAATATTAATTATTACCTTGATTTTAAAATAAAATAATTATCATTACCATAATGCACTGAGTAAATAAATAACTTTCATTACTGTAATGCAATAAGTAAATACATAAATAAATAAAATAATTCTCAGTACCAAAATGCAATAAGTGAATAATAAATAAAATAATTGTAATTACCAAAATGTTAAAATATAATAATTATCTTTACCATAATGTAATAAATAAATATGAAAAATGATTATCATAGTATAATGCAATAAGTAAATAAATAATTATCATTACAATAATGCAATAAATACATATAATTACCATAACAAATAAAATAATGATCATGACAATAATGCAAGAAATTCTCATTACCATAATGGAAAATAAAGTAATTATCATTACCATAATGCAATAAATAAATAAATAAAATAATTATCATTACCATAATGCAATAAGTCAATAAAAAAATTATGATTACATAATGGAAAAACATTTTTATTACCATAATGCATTTTTTCTCATTCTCATTACTGTGATGCGATATATTAAAATGCTAATACGTTGCTTAATATATTTATAGTGACAATGTGTATATATATAACTAATATAATTGTAGTGTATTTGTAATATATATTGATTTAAATGACCAGTTAAGCTCATTTCCATCCAAACTCTCATTACCATTATGCATTTAATTTAGACAATATATATATATAGATATATTATGACTTTAGGGTGAAATAAGACTTGGACATTCCTTGATACTTTTCATGATATTCACCCACATAGATGTGAACATGCACTGACAGAAATACACACCTGTACGTTTGAATGTTTCAGATGTAGCAGAAATGTGTGTGTGTGTGTGTGTGTTTGTGTGTGCGTGTGTGTGTTTGTGTGTGTGCGTGTGTGTGTGCGTGTTGGTATCAGCTCTTATCTAGCCATGATCTGACGGGTGATTGATGAGCCGATCTGTGTGTGTGGATGAGGGGCGTGAGGTGCCTTTGATATACGCGCGGTGTGTGTGTGTGTGTGTGTGTGTGTGTGTGTGTGTGTGTTGTGTGTGTGTGTGTGTGTTTGTGTGTGTGTTTGTGTGTGTGTGTGTGTGTGTGTGTGAGGGCGGCTGCCAGGGTCAGCTCTGTCCTGGGAAAGTTGAGCTCTCCATTTACATCAGCACATGTTGTGTCCTTCTGGTGGCTGCCTGAGCGCACGCGTGGACAGATGGCACCGGCTCATAGCTGCAGATTCACCAGCCTGATAAATGGAGGAGAAGAAAAGACAGCATCAGCTTGCTATCTTTCATCAAAATCACTGAAAGTGTTCCGATAGTGAAGTAGATATGTGGTCAAAACAGTCTTGTTAAAGTAAAAATTAATATCAAGTCACTGGTTTTGATCGCTTAACTTTTGGAGAGAAGCAACCTGCATTTTCTTATTTTTTTTTTACTTAGCAATTCAATACAGTTCAACTTTATACCAAGACCAAGTCTTGGTTGTTCATAGTAACGGACTGTCAAATTGTCACCACATCCTTTACCTTTCACATCATCGTTTATCACTTATAAACGAGATATTTTTGCATTCGGTGCATCCATCCATCCATCCATCCATATACACTATATTGCCAAAAGTATTGGCGCCCCTTCTAATGAAAGGTTTGACTACTTTAGTAATTTCCATGAGTACAAATCTTAATATTTAAGCATATAATGATATTCTCGGGAATTGTGTGCTTCTAATTTTATAGCAACAGTTTGGACAGAACCCTTTTCTATCCTAACATGACAGTGTCTCTGTGTATAAGACAAGAATCAGAGAGAAATGATGATTCAGTCAGTGTGGAAGAACTTGACTGGTCTGCAGAAAGCAGCTGAACACCTCTGGTGTGACTTTAAATGAGCCACAAACTCATCACCAAACATCAATGACAGCCATGCAGACTAATTTGATGTTGAGTGCGGCGTATGGTCTGAGCACTGACAGGGTTACCTCCCACCCCTTCAACCTCTGCAGCAATGCTGGCAGCACTTATAGGTCTATTTCCCAAACACAACCTCTGGATATGACACTGAGCACGTGCACTCAACTTCTTTGGTCGACCATGGCGAGGCCTGTTCTGAGTGGAACCCGTCCTGTTAAACCGCTGTATGGTCTTGGCCACCGTGCTGCAGCTCAGTTTCAGGGTCTTGGCAATATAGCCTACGCCATCTTTATGTAGAGCAACAATACTTGTTTTCAGATCCTCAGAGAGTTCTTTGCCATGAGATGCCATGTTGAACTTCCAGTGACCAGTATGAGAGAGTGACACACCTGCACCCCATTCACACCTGAGACCTTGTAACACTAACAAGTCACATGACACCGGGGAGAGAAAATGGCTAATTGGGCCCAATTTGGACATTTTGGGCCTGTTTACACCTGGTCACTTCATGCGTTTTCTCTGATTGGATATCTGATTTGTTAAAACGTTTCCATTTACACTTGGCCACATAAATGTGTCTCTGATATAAATCCGTTCTTCAATTCCCACGCCATATGCAAATTTAACGAAGTTCACATCAATGAAAGCAATAGCTATGCGCTGAATTTATTCATTATCAGCTAATTTCAATATTAGGACTCCAACAGGAGAGAGCGCGGCATCAGCACTGGAAAGATAGATTAGTCTCACTACTTTTAATGAAGATGATTTTGTGTGGAGAGCGTCTGCGACTGTTTCATTCAGACGGACTCGGTTTCATTCACGGCAGTTTGTGCGTCGGCTTGCTGAAAGAGATACTCAGTTACTCAGCCGCGGTGATGTTTGTTGCATTAGCGCTGTCGTATTTGACTATAACCTGCCGTATAGCCTATAAAACTTCTAATATGTTAATATTTTGGGAGGAGTAAAATTAGCATTTGTGGTTTCAACAACCAGATGCATTTACACTTGTCCAGTTTTGTCTGGAATGCGGCCCAGACCACCTCCTGAAGTGGTTTGAGCGATCGAATGTATATCCGTTTCGAATGCGTTTCGGAGGACATTTTCACCTGGTCTTTTCAGGATCGGATAGCTATCCGATCACCAAAAACGCATGAAGTGACCAGGTGTAAATAGCCCCTTTCACTTAGGAGGTGTAGGCCTACTCACGTTTGTGGCCAGCGGTTTAGACATTAATGTCTGTGTGTTGAGTTATTTTGAGGGGACAGTATATTTACACTGTTTATACAAGCTGTACACTCACTACGTTACATTGTAGCAAAGTGTCATTTCTTCAGTGTTGTCACATGAAAATATATAATAAATATGTACAAAAATTGTGAGGGGTTGTACTTACTTCTGTGAGATACTGTATCTATCTACATAATCTAATATTTATATCTATCTATATGGTACTTTTTTGTGTATTTTACACCTTTTGGTGTTCCGGTGTGGCTCAGTGGTAGAGCATCTGCGTCAGCTGCGCAAAAGGTTGTGGGTTCGATTCCCAGGGAACACATGTACTAATGGAAAATGTATAACCTGAATGCAATTGTAAGTCGCTTTGGATAAAAGCGTCTGCTAAATGCATAAATGTAAATGTAAATTTTTAGTGTATTACTTTTATAAAGCTCAAAATATTATTTTAAAAGAGTCGAAGATTTTGTTTTGGCGGAGAAAATGCCCTTTTCTCCAACTTAGCTCTGTGAGGAGAAGTGAGGCTCAGTGAAACGCAACACTGCGCGCATGTGTCGTGTATTAATCCTCTTACTGCAGCAGATGCTCGTCTGTCAATCAACCTGACGCGGCTGCGCGCGCTCGAACTTGACTTGAAGAGCGCGAGAGAAAGAACACAGCAGGTGCGCGACGGATCCGTGCCGTCGTTTAGCGATGACGGAATGGTAAATACAGCAATTTATTGAGCTAATCATATCTTTACCGCCACAGGCTTGTTTTGAACCACTAAGTTGCACTTGTTTACCGGACAGCGCAATGCCGTCGCAGGACGAGGCTGAAGCGCTAAATGAAGACGATAGTCCGCCTCCGATTCCACCGCGAGCGGCTCCTCTTCAAGCGACACTCACCGGCGGTCCGCCCGCCGTACCTGAGCGCCGGGTCAAGTGTGTGCTGATCGGGGACTCTGCGGTGGGAAACGAGTCTGATCATCAGCTACACCACTAACGGATATCCGGCAGAACACATTCCCACCGCCTTTGACAACTTCACAGGTAAACTCTAAATCCACATTGATTCTAGCGTGCGTCAAGTACGCACCTGGTCACTTACATACCGTTACAGTTATATTACTATGTAAATATATAGACCTGTCATTAACTTTTTGACACCTCGCAAGTGATATGTCCTTGACAATACATTAAGCTCCGCTTCATGGTTGACTAAATATTAAAAATATGATTTACTTTCTCAGCTAGGGGTTGTGGTGGATGGAAGACCAGTTTCAACTTCAACTGTGTGACATGGCAGGACAGGTGATCTATCTATCTATCTATCTATCTATCTATCTATCTATCTATCTATCTATCTATCGTTCTATTCTATCATCACCAGTTTGTTTTGAGGGATGGATGAACTGTCTTCTCTCTGTGCTTTGAATGGCAGAGATGGGGGTCAGCGGATCAGCCTCTATACGTAAGCCACAGGATATGACGGAAGAGCGCCACCTAGTGTTAGAATCAGACGCTTCATTCTCTTAGTACTGAGTCCTGTAGATGTTTGTGACTGTCTAGTAGTAGATTGACTCTGAACTTGCTCATCAGACTGATCATTTGCCCTATTGCGTGTCTATATAGATCTAAATAGAAAAGCACATGCAATCTAGAAGTTTGAAAAAATTATGCAAGTAGTTCTTTGCAATGCATATATTTAGAAATATAGGCCACAGTATTTGAATTAGTGAGTAAAATGTACTTACTTTTTGTCTGTTTTCAGGATGAGTTTGAGCGCCTCCGTCCTCTCTGTTACCGTGAAGCTGATGTCTTCCTGCTCTGCTACAGCGTGGTTCTTCCGTCCTCCTTCAGGAGCGTGGCGGCCCGCTGGGCCCCCGAGGTTCATCGCCTCTGTCCGGGCGTTCCCATCATCCTCGTGGGCACTCAGAGCGACCTGCGGGAGGACGTCCAGGTGCTGATCCGACTCGCGGACGGCCAGGAGAAACTGGTGAGTGGAGACGACGCTCGTCTGTACGCCCGGAGCATCGGCGCCGTCACGTTTGCTGAATTGCTCCGCGCTGACGCAGAAGAACCTGAAGGAGGTGTTCGACGGCGCCATCCTGGCCAGCATGCGGCACGCGAGGAGGCGGCGTGGCCGAGGATGCTTACGCTGAGAGAAAAGGACTCCAGATAAAATCAAGCAGCTCTCAGAAACATGGTGGAGGAAACTGAGCTGCGTCCAGAGCTTTGACCTTCAGTGACGGCAAATCAGCAATGCCACACTGAATTCCTACCGCTCTCAATATAAACAAACCCTCTAAAAGTCAAGTCCAGATGAACAGACATTATACTGTGATGCATTTCCAAATTCAGCGAGCAACGCTGTAGGACAGGACGTGAATTTACTGCGAAGAGTAGCTGTTTTATGTCAAGTTGACACGACATACTTTTTTTGTTTGGAATAATGTGAAGTGAATTGTGCACGATAATGAAAACATGCATGAGGAAAGTAAATGGGGTCCGTTTTGATTCATGGTTACTTATTTTAGATATAACAAAATTATAATTTTCATTAAAAGGTTAGGTAAAAACGTGAAAGTACATGACAGCTCATTCTGAAATATATTCAAATAGTAAACGGTTATTTTAAAATGTAAATATATAACAAAATGATATATGTATTTACTATTTTGTGTCTTAATCGGACCTCCTTTAGCGTCACCTGTTGCGTGTACACCTGTGACCCAGAACCGTGGATTATCTGATCCTGTGAGTCGGACTGGATGTCTGCGTTACACCTGTTGTACTCCTGTATAGTCTGATGTTTTGTCCACCACATTTTATACTCGTGATAAGTCATATAAAGGAACTGAAAGTGTTACAGTGTTTAGTCTAGAAGTAGATTTGCGTCAACGAAAATGAACTTCGCCCCACAGGTCTTGTTCAGACAGCCGTCAAAGGTCAGTACGGCTCTAAAGCCTTTAATCAGATCCGATTCATTTACATCATTGTGTTACGCTTTTCCCTCGGCAATCTGGGACTCTCACAGCAGACGTAATTACCCCCATCACTGAAGGACAATTACCTGCACAATGACACTTACCGCAGGCTCTGAGTGGATCTGAATGGACTGAAACCCCTTTAATAGCAGCGTTTACAGCCACTAATATCTGACTCACAGGTGCCGGCTGAAGCTGGTGTCGTAATGAGATTCATACGTGGTGCAAATATACTGTTTTAAGCCACCTACGTTTGTTTGGTGAGGTTTAAACTCATGAGCTTCTTCTCAGTCGGTCAATCTGTATCCAGGATTCATATTGATTGACTACTAATATGAATTGCAAAATCTATGGAAGTTGAAGTATTTTAAATTTGTATGCATTCAACATTAATCAGTTCATGCATTGAGTTAAAACCCATAACCTTGGCTTTGCTAACACCATGTTTTAATATTTGAGCTACAGAAATATATGCATTTACTTTAAAAAAATAAATCGATGTTTTAAAATGAGGAAATTCTATTTGCTTGTTTCTTTCAAATAAACTTTCAGTTTTTATGCAATGATTCATTAGGTGTCATTACCAAAGTGCTCAGTATATGAGGACTTAATTGAGAATAGTGATTGTTCTGAACTCAAAGTGAGTTTCCTGCAGCGAGGTGGGCAGATGGGCTTGTAATGGGTCGAGACAGAAGCACCGGTGGGAATTAGGCAGGCAGATGGCGACTGGTTTCCCCTCACGGGATCTCTTGAGCTCAGCCTCCACCTGCTGCAGGAATAACATGAGTACAACAGGCCTTGAGAGCTGAAGCTGGGGGACTCTCTGAAACAGAGCGTTCAGTTCAGCTGCTGTTCTGGGGCGATAAAGAGTGTGACTTTGTTTGTTTTTCCAAACATTTTCGGCGTGCTTTAATCGTCTCTCTAGTAGTAATGCACTTATGGAGCTTCACCTGTAGAGCACAATATTGAGTTACGTCCTGAACATCAGGTGAACACAAGAGGTCAAGGTCGTCCAGCCTGAAGCATCTTCTGTGTGGGTGCTGCTGGGATGGCGTTAATGCTTTCACTGCCATGTGGCAATTGTCTGGGATGTTTTAAATCACAGTTAATGTCTGAATGCCATTGAAATCAATCAAATTAAGTGTCTGTATCAGCGTGTTGCCAATGCTGCAGGACCTTCTTCAGATTTGCTCCGTGTTCATTCAGCTGGCGTTTGGTGGTTTTTAGATGTACGAAGGCAGTTCTCCTCACATTCACACAGGTGTCCTTGCAGATCCACACAATCCTGTTATTCATTTTAATGCTAGATCTGTTGGTTTACCCTTTCAAACATAAACTTTATTTTTTCAAATGTTTAGCTTGAAAAGTTCTTGTGCTAGCTTCTTTAAGCCTGTGATGCATGCATGTTTAAATCACAAAATAATAGTTTTTATATATTTTATAGAGGCTACTATTGTAGTATTTATTACAATCTTGAATTAGAATTTGTTTTGTTTAGTTTCTGTATTAAATTAATTCTGTTTTTAGTCATTTTGTTCTTGTTCATGTTTTATTAGTTTGGACACTAGTAGGTCTAAAGGGATCTGCGTCTCCAATGATCAATGTTGTAATCAGATTACTTTTTTCAAGTAACTAGTAAAGTAACGCATTACTTTTAATTTACAATATAATATCAGAGTTAGTTTTTCTAAAAAGTAATGCAATTACTTTGTTTTCCCATCATTGACCGTCATCTCTTCTGTCACGATGTTTCCAGGATCATGAGTCCGTGCAGAGGTGTCGTGTGCGCGGTCTAAACATAATGCTACTGTAGTTCTGACTCCATGTTTACTTGCATTTATTCATTTACTGGCACAAAAACAGATTCAGTATTACTCAAAATAAATGAAAACAGTGCAATGCAAACCTGCAATAATTAAATGAATTAAATAACACACATATTTTATGCATTTAATCCCAATTTATTAACCAAAATCTTTGCTGCTGACCTTCGATGATCCAATTCAACCATAGCAATAAGCAAACACGACTTAAGATACACATGACATTTGTTTTTCATTTTCTTTTATTGCAGGAGTGTGTTGAACGTTCTTCTGCATTCTATGCTTCATGTAATCCAGAATGGCTGAGGTTTATTCATTTCACTTTTTGTGTGAAAGGACTTTAACAGTTTCCAAAACTAGACATTTTTATATTAAAAACTAATTAGCAAGCAAAGCCCAGATGAGGAAAAGTAATGTAACACATTACCTTTGCACAAAAGTAACGCGATATTGGAATGATTACTTTTAAAAGTAACTTTCCCCAACAGTGCCTGTATGACACGTGACAGCTGTGATTGTGCTGCTGATGTGCTCCGGTGCTCGAGCTCGACAGGTGTGCAGCAGCACCAATACAGACGGGACAGGTGAAGGCTGCAGGGGTTCGGATCTGGACGGACAGAGCCGGACACATGTGCAGCAGCACTAATACAGACGGGACAGGTGAAGGCTGCAGGGGTTCGGATCTGGACGGACAGAGCCGGACACATGTGCAGCAGCACTAATACAGACGGGACAGGTGAAGGCTGCAGGGGTTCGGATCTGGACGGACAGAGCCGGACACATGTTCAGCAGCACTAATACAGACGGGACAGGTGAAGGCTGCAGGGGTTCAGATCTGGACATAGCCGGACACATGTTCAGCAGCACTAATACAGACGGGACAGGTGAAGGCTGCAGGGGTTCAGATCTGGACAGACAGAGCCGGACACATGTTCAGCAGCACTAATACAGACGGGACAGGTGAAGGCTGCAGGGGTTCAGATCTGGACAGAGCCGGACACATGTGCAGCAGCACTAATACAGACGGGACAGGTGAAGGCTGCAGGGGTTCGGATCTGGACGGACAGAGCCGGACACATGTTCAGCAGCACTAATACAGACGGGACAGGTGAAGGCTGCAGGGGTTCGGATCTGGACGGACAGAGCCGGACACATGTTCAGCAGCACTAATACAGACGGGACAGGTGAAGGCTGCAGGGGTTCAGATCTGGACAGACAGAGCCGGACACATGTGCAGCAGCACTAATACAGACGGGACAGGTGAAGGCTGCAGGGGTTCAGATCTGGACAGACAGAGCCGGACACATGTGCAGCAGCACTAATACAGACGGGACAGGTGAAGGCTGCAGGGGTTCGGATCTGGACGGACAGAGCCGGACACATGTTCAGCAGCACTAATACAGACGGGACAGGTGAAGGCTGCAGGGGTTCAGATCTGGACATAGCCGGACACATGTGCAGCAGCACTAATACAGACGGGACAGGTGAAGGCTGCAGGGGTTCAGATCTGGACATAGCCGGACACATGTTCAGCAGCACTAATACAGACGGGACAGGTGAAGGCTGCAGGGGTTCAGATCTGGACATAGCCGGACACATGTTCAGCAGCACTAATACAGACGGGACAGGTGAAGGCTGCAGGGGTTCAGATCTGGACATAGCCGGACACATGTTCAGCAGCACTAATACAGACGGGACAGGTGAAGGCTGCAGGGGTTCAGATCTGGACAGAGCCGGACACATGTTCAGCAGCACTAATACAGACGGGACAGGTGAAGGCTGCAGGGTTCAGATCTGGACGGACAGAGCCGGACACATGTTCAGCAGCACTAATACAGACGGGACAGGTGAAGGCTGCAGGGGTTCGGATCTGGACGGACAGAGCCGGACACATGTTCAGCAGCACTAATACAGACGGGACAGGTGAAGGCTGCAGGGGTTCAGATCTGGACAGAGCCGGACACATGTTCAGCACGTGGAATAATAATGCCGCTGCTCTCACCCTGATCTCGGGATTTCTCTGCTTCATTCCTCTGTCTGAGCAATTCTTCATTTGAATCCGTTTGACATTCATTTCCATTCACCAAAGATTAGGCACTGTGCATTGATCAGAGGCTATAATCAAACACAAGCAGTATTGAGAAGAAGCGATCAGATCGGTCAGTTAGCTCAAACAAAACGATTCAAAACAACGACTCACTGATTCATTTGAGTCATTCGGTTAAATTCAAATCTTTTCGTATGGCACTTTGCACAATAATAGTCCTCTAAAGTGGTTTTACGGGGTCCAAAATAATTCTAAAATTCCAAAAATAGAAATAAGGAGAATTTTGTATTGAATTTTGACCGCGAGTATTTAAAGCGACAGTGCGCGATTATAAACCGACCGTTATAGTCCGTTGGTGTGGTGTGGACAATCGTTATAGCTAGCCTATAAAATATGGTATATATTATCTCACTTGAAGAGACGTTCACGCTTTTTAGATACATTTTGAAGCTAGTTGCTAAAACGGCTGCTAACGGTTGTTCAACAGGTAAACTCGTATAATTGGTAGTTAGCTAGCTAGTTGTTGTCTTAAGGAACTTGTTAACAACATAACATATATTAATTTTAAACCTCATTTATAGTATTATATTAACTTTTAGTTAAATAATGTTGTTTATTAATAGATTTTTAACATTTTTAAATCGTTTTATTTTGGTGAAATATCTTGATTTTTTTATTAGTAACGTTAGCGTAACGTTAGAGATAACGTTACTTCTGAACACATTATGCCATTTTTATAGTGTTTGCTTATCTAAGACATTTTTGTCAAGATGTTAAATACTTATGAAATGGGTTCAAGATGTTTTGATTTAGAATGTATGTAAATCTCTTTTCAAAGATGTTTATCAGATGTTTGTAGCTACTTCCAGATGAAGCGCTCTTTAACAGAGATTATCGAGATGTATTTGTGTGCTATCTTTCACAGTCTGCTCTCTTATGCCTCGTCCAGTGGTCATCGGTAGCTTTTGCAGGGTGCTGAAGATCAATGTGGACAGGTGTGTTACAGCTGCTCCTCTGGTTAATGGTTTTCATCAGCGTGTCCCAGGGCCTGCTGAGTAACGGCAAGAAGCAGAAGGAGGTGCGCAAGTGTAACACGAGTGTCTAAAGTTTCATACCACGGAGCACTCAGAGCCTTTACCAAACAGATCAACCAGCCTTAGATGAGAAAACTAGCAACAAATGTTTGTTTAGACACATTATACCAGTAAAACAGAACTCTTCTCTGGAGACACACTTTCTGGCACATCTCCTAGTATATACACACACACACACACATTGGGTTTCTGTCCTCTATATCTCACAGACGTGCAGCTGTCGGTGAGATTAGACTTTTAGCAGGTGTCTATTTATAGTGCGTGTTAAACAGATCACAATGGCACGTCAGCACGTCTGATCAGCCAATTGAAAACAAAGACATACACTGCATTATGGCATGATTCAGACCTCTGAGTCGTCTGCTGTCCGTCAGCTGGCCTCAGAGGTGGCGAGATGATTTGGGCCGTGCTGCAGATGCTGACAGTTTGTGGCATATGTGCAAATAGCTGGATACTCTTAGAAGCTCTATTAGAAAACCAGTCAGACTGTTAATATAGTTAACATTAGACACACACAACGGCGTCCAAAAGACCACATTGGAAATAACGTTTTAAGGGTTGGAAATGTTATTATGTCAAATGGATTACAAGCATTTCATGTGAACTCTGATGTTCTTGGTTCGATGGTTATTAGGTTTTGTTCATGCATCTCCACTGCCAATTAGTTTAATTACAGTTTCCACTCAATTTGTTATGAGTGAATTTTTTTAGTCAACTAAAGGATTCTAATAAAGTTCTAATTAGAATTTATATCATAATTTGGAACCAGTCCAATGAGATTCTTACAGGACTTGAGATTCCTGAGAATGCTTTTTTTGTATTGGCTTCCCGTTTAAATCCTTCTCTTTATATACATTATCTCAGTAAGCACGCTGCTGCAAAGAAAATGAATAGGATAGGAACAAAACCGCTTGTGTCATTGAGTCCTGTTGGAATCTAGGAATTGTTCCAAAATATGATTTTGGATCCCAAAATTCTAATTAGAATCCTGTGCAATATTCATATTGGAATCCTTTTGGTTTTCTTATATTTGCATCTAAACTCATTTTAAATTATGATAACTATATTAAATCAGAGAAGAACGCAAAATAACATTGTCACTGGTGGATTTAAACTTTTGGACCCTGCTATTATTTGATCAAACAAAATGCACATATACAATATAAAATAAATTGAATTATACAAAAATTGATGTAATGTCATTAAATGTATTAATAAACATCTTTTATGTTGTTTTTGTTTTTTTAAAGTAAGTTATACTGACGTTTAACATATTGCTCTGTGTGATATTGTGATTTATGAAGTTATACTGACGTTTAACATATTGCTCTGTGTGATATTGTGATTTATGAACATAATATCGCAGAGACATGATATTACTCAAACATAGTTTATTCACTGCAATGCATTAGGCGTATTTAGTTCTCCAGATGAAAATATATCTACCTGTGCACGTTCTCATGTACAAATACAGTGGTCAAAATGTAAACATTGATGAAGAAAATCAACAAGTTAGCATATTTCATATGCTTCATTCAAGAACATCAGCGTCAAAAGGCTTAACCAGAATGAGTTTCCTTTTATGAAATCATAAGAAAGTGATAACAGGCAACCAGTTAAGATAAAGAGCAGAGGAAATGTCCCCCAGCGAACCATGAAGCGGCTCATTCAAAGTGTCTATGACACGATCAGTGCTGATGCATTTTAAATATCACAGAAAATATATACATGTGAGCAAATATATATTTTTATACCAAATCTGTGCTCTAATAAATAACTCAATACATAATAAATGATCACATTCACAAGAATGGCCTTCAACTAGCCCTCATTATTTTTCCATCTAAAAATATTAATAACTTGACATCTTTTGTGCAAAAAGTGATTAAAATGATGATTGTTGGTGATCGGTGAGGGAAAATACACGTTCACGACTAGCACAGCACTGCACTTCTACACGGCCTCTCAAACACTAAACCATCGACCGTGTGATCAATTAAACCAAACATCAGTCAATCACCTTCAAAAGAGTTAAACCAAACTTCAATCACCTTCAAAAGAGTTAAACCAAACATCAGTCAATCACATTCAAAGAGTTAAACCAAACATCAGTCACATTCAAAAGAGTTAAACCAAACATCAGTCAATCACATTCAAAAGAGTTAAACCAAAACATCAGTCACATTCAAAAGAGTTAAACCAAACGTCAGTCACATTCAAAAGAGTTAAACCAAACATCAGTCAATCACATTCAAAAGAGTTAAACCAAACATCAGTCAATCACATTCAAAAGAGTTAAACCAAACGTCAGTCAATCACATTCAAAAGAGTTAAACCAAACATCAGTCAATCACATTCAAAAGAGTTAAACCAAACGTCAGTCAAATCACATTCAAGAGAGTTAAACCAAACATCAGTCAATCACATTCAAAAGAGTGAAACCAAACATCAGTCAATCACATTCAAAAGAGTTAAACCAACGTCAGTCAATCACATTCAAGAGAGTTAAACCAAACATCAATCAATCACATTCAAGAGAGTTAAACCAAACGTCAGTCAATCACATTCAAAAGAGTTAAACCAAACATCAGTCACATTCAAAAGAGTTAAACCAAACATCAGTCAATCACATTTAAAAGAGTTAAACCAAACGTCAGTCAATCACATTCAAGAGAGTTAAACCAAACATCAGTCAATCACATTCAAAAGAGTTAAACCAAACGTCAGTCAATCACATTCAAAAGAGTTAAACCAAACATCAGTCAATCACATTCAAAAGAGTTAAACCAAACATCAGTCAATCACATTCAAAAGAGTTAAACCAAACATCAGTCAATCACATTCAAAAGAGTTAAACCAAACATCAATCACATTCAAAAGAGTTAAACCAAACGTCAGTCAATCACATTCAAAGAGTTAAACCAAACATCAGTCAATCACATTCAAAGAGTTAAACCAAACATCAGTCACATTCAAAAGAGTTAAACCAAACGTCAGTCACATTCAAAAGAGTTAAACCAAACATCAGTCAATCACATTCAAAAGAGTTAAACCAAACATCAATCACATTCAAAAGAGTTAAACCAAACGTCAGTCAATCACATTCAAAAGAGTTAAACCAAACATCAGTCAATCACATTCAAAAGAGTTAAACCAAACATCAATCACATTCAAAAGAGTTAAACCAAACGTCAGTCAATCACATTCAAAAGAGTTAAACCAAACATCAATCAATCACATTCAAAAGAGTTAAACCAAACGTCTGTCAATCACATTCAAAAGAGTTAAACCAAACATCAATCAATCACATTCAAAAGAGTCAAACCAAACATCAGTCAATCACATTCAAAAGAGTTAAACCAAACATCAGTCAATCACATTCAAAAGAGTTAAACCAAACATCAGTCAATCACATTCAAAAGAGTTAAACCAAACATCAATCAATCACATTCAAAAGAGTTAAACCAAACATCAATCAATCACATTCAAAAGAGTTAAACCAAACATCAATCAATCACATTCAAAAGAGTTAAACCAAACTTCAGTCAATCACATTCAAAAGAGTTAAACCAAACTTCAGTCAATCACATTCAAGAGAGTTAAACCAAACGTCAGTCAATCACATTCAAAAGAGTTAAACCAAACGTCAGTCAATCACATTCAAAAGAGTTAAACCAAACATCAGTCAATCACATTCAAGAGAGTTAAACCAAACATCAGTCAATCACATTCAAAAGAGTTAAACCAAACATCAGTCAATCACATTCAAAAGAGTTAAACCAAACATCAATCAATCACATTCAAAAGAGTTAAACCAAACATCAGTCAATCACATTCAAAAGAGTTAAACCAAACTTCAGTCATCACATTCAAAAGAGTTAAACCAAACATTCAGTCACATTCAAAAGAGCAGTAAGTGTTCAGCTGACATTGTAATGACAGGAATATCAGAATTAACAATCATCCGAGTCAGAAAACAATCCTTTTGTTTGATCCTCTCAGAAATTAATTTTGATCTTTAAATCCCTGCAACCCATGAAATATGAAACCTTATAATATCCACCAAACACTGAAAATCGGAAAATAAAAAACGACCATTAAATTCCAACAAACAAGATACTGAAAATATTAAAACAAAGTATTTGTGATACCAAATGTGTTTTGGTATAATATTTAAATGTTTGGTCCTTGCATGCATTCACAACAAAGTGATTGTAGCCAGTATAAAAAAATGAACTATTTTAATATGAATAACTGCATTCATATTGAATTTAAAGGAATGCGTGTA
The DNA here is from genome assembly GCA_003573665.1 of Oxygymnocypris stewartii. Lineage (NCBI taxonomy): Eukaryota > Metazoa > Chordata > Actinopteri > Cypriniformes > Cyprinidae > Oxygymnocypris > Oxygymnocypris stewartii. Next base: position 16,307 of record QVTF01006235.1, read on the forward strand.
ACTTTATTCAGTTTTTGTTGTCAGTTGTCCAGTGATGTAATGGTCCTGTAGTGCTGGTTTGGGGTCAAATCCAGTGACACAAGCTGCTCCTGGATCAGTCTCTATCTCAGTCGAGCAGAGAAGCAGTGCATGTACTCGGTCATCCAGCGCTCGTCCGTCACACTCAGTGCTGATCGCCGAGACTTCTCCGGGTCAGCTGACCTCGCCCGCCGGTGGTCTGATGGTCCTCCGTGTCTGCGTGTCTGGACGCCCACGTCGGCCCGATGAATCTGCAAATGAATTCAGATATATTCAGTTTCTCGGCTCTCGGACTCGACTCGTTTGCAGTTTTCTACACTGATGAAATCCACCTCGTTAACCTACAAAACTTTTGGTATAGCAGAGAAGGTAATCTGACGGTATATCATAGGCTCTCCGCTGAATAATTCACCGCGTCCACGTGTGGTTTCAGATGTCACACAGAGCTTCATTCCACTGATTAGTACACGGCTGTTTAGTCTATTCAGAATTCCCTCTCTTCAATCTGTTAAAAAACACACTCATGCTCACTTCTGCTAATGCAGGGGTCACCAAGTTCAGTCCTGGAGTTTAGAGTTTAGCTCCAGCCCTATTTAAACACACCTGAAGCAGCTAATCAAGGTCATACTAGGTATACTTGAAACTTCTCGGCAGGTGTGTTGAGCTAAACTCTGCAGGACACCGGCCCTCCAGGATCAAGTTTCATGACCCCTGTGCTAATAGATACCCATGCAGTGAAAAATACAGTGCAGCTTTTTAAAATATTATTTAAAAATAATATTTAACTTTTAAATATCTATAAATAAGAGTTATTTGCAAGAACAGATAATTTTTCAGAATCATGTTTTTTCATTGTGCATTCCAATTAATCTCAATCAAACTGCAGTCGGGTTATTTTGACTAGCATTAAAAACATAGCTTTAAAAACCCGCTAACTACACGAGCACAATAAAACATGATAACATGAGTTATCTGTTTTTGCTAATAAACTTCATATATAACAATATATCTCCATGTTATATAAGAAAATATATTTAAAATTGTCAGAAAATGTATATAAATTATGAATTAATTCCTTTCTACTAATGGCTATCTATACAGCAATAAAAAAAACATATATATAAACAAAATAAATACATAAATATAAAAATCTAGCCAAATTGTATGTTATTTATAGCTTTTAATGTTCTTATAACATATTGAAAAGAAATCATACATTTAAACATAACATATTTTTTATTCTAAAAATATATTTAGTAACATTTCTTTAAATATATATATTTTAATTTTTTTTTCTAAAATATGCATTATAATAAAACATACTTTAAAATATATTTACAAAAAATCTATGAACACTTTTTTTGCTGTATGGGTACAGGACGTTCTCATGGCAAACGTCTACATCTGAGGTAATGATAGGTGTGTAAAACTGTCAAATGACTGAAAATGAGAGTAGTTTTCCATCGCCTCTAATATCAGACACAGAAAGCTGCGGTTACCATCAGGCCTCACCTCTCCAGCGGACATAGACGTCTCATATTTGGTGTCCTTCTGTCCCTGGTCTCAATGTGCCTTTCTGCCCGTCACAGCGGAGAAAAAGACCGTCTGTTCTCACGGCTGGACGTCCGCTGCTTGGTGTTGCCCGGCGGTTGGCTCTTGGCCCTGGATGGCTTTCTTGATACGGATAGTTGAGATTCATCACTATCCAACTCCTTCTTAGGGTAGCACGGCTCTGAACGTCTCTGTCGCCGTTTTGGGTTAGATTCTGATGGCCCGTTAGGAGTCACATCTTTGTAACCATTCTCTGTGACAAAAACAAAATGAGTAGTTCATATTTAAATCAGGTTTCAATCGAACAGAAGCGTACAAGACATGAACGTACCCAAGGGAAGTGAGCTTTCCACGGTCGCACTAGTATCCGTGTCAACTTCTCCATTCACCTGCGGCTTCCAGGCGTCCAGAACCTCTGCATTCTCCTTCTTGGCCTCTGATGAGGATATGTAGTGGTAGTTCCCCTCCTGCTTTTTGGGACTGGACCTTCCGCTGGAGTCGGACCCGCTGTCCCATCCATCCACAAATAACGGTCTGTGTGTCTGCTCCATCAGCCTCCGTGTCAGTCTGTATTTCACCGAGTCCTCGTAAGATTTCGACAAGGTCTCCCACTTGGGATCTCTGAACTTCTTCATGTACTCCGTCCTGACCTTCTTGGACATCATGTTGTTATCGGTAGACATTTCTGAAATAATCACCTACGGAATGAACATGATAATGTGTCAGTCTTGTTTATGTCATCTGTTCTTAGTAGTACACAGTACGGATTTGATGATTTTAGTATTGCGATCAGGAGGAGTGCATGCTGTTATTCCAGTTCTCCGGTAGAGAAGCTTACAGCCCAGTGCCCACATTATTTATTTATATTCTTTACATAATACATAAGCCGATGTCACATTTCTAAAAGGACATTTCTTACGTTCTTGGGACGTTTATTGTATGATTACGACCGCGTTTTTACGAGCATATTCAAGCATCCCTGATCATAATCTATCACAAAATGTAGACGCAATTGGTATTTATTGTTATTAATAAACTGGTACAAATAATTGAAATAGTATTCGCGGAAGAAACCCGTTGGCATGTTTACAGGTCTGCGTTGAGGATGTATGTAAACACTGGCTCGGATAAATGTAAGCGCTTTAAACTCACCCACTCCTTTCTTTTCCGTTCCTTATGCTTTAACGTTGGATAAAGACGTACATTTTTATTCTTACGTCCTTATGATTTCCGAACACCCCTATCATCACTGATGAGCGCCTGCTGCGTACTAGAAAAACAAGCCTCGCTGATATGATATTACGGCTTTGGTGAGTTACAGTGCGCATGCGCACAACATCACTTTAACTGCCTGAGGACTTGATGCGCAGATACACACACACACAATCCAATCTACCGTTTAATTCATCCTAATTTGATTATAATCGTCTACTTTCTTCCAGACACGATAGATGAAGTTAATTATTTGTGGAGTAGTTTGGCCTTTGTAATATAATTTGTAACAGTTATAATACTACATTCCTCTCATTACTAGCGATGAAACTTTCTCAGCGCATGCGCAGAAAAGGTCTTTGTCTGGCGGGAAAATATTTTAACCCAAATATGAAATATAAGGTCTGAAATTTTTTGGATGTACAATCTTATGGTAATTTGTAGTATAACTGTGGATATACAAATTCAATATGCCAGGAAAAAACATGGTTACTACACTTTTAGTGTAATAATAAGACAATACAACCATGGTTAATTTTCATAAGGGCACATTGTTGGTAAACAATAGTACTTTTGATTTAAAAAAAAAACTTTACAGATGACAAAGGTTACCATATAAAGAAGAAAAGTATTCAGTATCTTACTCCGTATTAAATCGGTACTGTAATACCTATTAGGTGTTTATATACTGTGTGTGTGTGTGTGTGTGTGTGTGTATATAAACACAAGTATTCAAGCTAATACATATATATACAATCTTTATTAGCTTATTCTTTATATCATTAAACACGCGCTGTGTTATGATATAAATTATCAGCTAATAAAGATCATGATTCCTTTATACAAAGTATAAAACTGTAAGCTTGTCAGTGCTTCTGTGATTCATTAATTCATCCTCCATTAACCCACTTAAACAGCCCAGATGGTTTATAGCTGTCATATTACAGACATAACAAGACTTTGTGTGTTAATCATCTGTAAACCATCACAGAGGTTGGGTTAATGTCTCAGTGTGAGCTGAAACAGTGTACTGTATACTGAAATGACATATTCATTGAAGAGTACCATGTTTAAAAATAGATTTTCAGTTTTATTTGTCAGTTGAAGTGTGATTTGTGTTGGTCATCAACTGGACCGGGTGCCCAGAGTCACTGGAATCTAAGGGAGCGGGGTCCTTCAATGTAAAACAGCATTCGCAAAATACCAAACCATGGAAGTCAGTAATAAATACATGTGTGTGCAATGAGAGCGCTTGGTATTTTTCTCTCCCTTGACGTTTTCTCAGTTTATGCTTTTACTGCTCGCTCCTTCGTCAATGCATAAATGACAACTGTAGAAAAGTTGTCCACCGTCGCAATGCACCGTCGCTTGGTTCCTGAGCAAGAAGCAATAATAGGATGTGAGCCAGGCGCTTAGAAGCACTTGCGGTGGACGATGCTGGGGCCGGCTTCGTCGTATTCCTGCTTGGTGATCCACATCTGCTGGAAGGTGGACAGGGAGGCCAGGATGGAGCCGCCGATCCAGACGGAGTACTTGCGCTCGGGGGGAGCAATGATCTACAGAGGAGGAGGAGATCAAATATTACTCAGAAAACCAGTCTGCGGTTTTAAAGGGGTCATGAACTGAGAAATCAAAACTCTCTTGATCTTTTGACATATAAGAGTTCATTGTACTACAAAAATATCCTGCAAATTTCATAACTCAAAACTTTTTCGTTAGTCTAAAAACAGCTTATATTAAAGGCAGTCTGTCAAAATGACAGCTTTCTGGCGTAGTAAGTGGCTAAGCATCGCCTCCGCAGAAGATCAACGCCTGCTTCTACATCGCTGCCTGTTTAGCTCCGCCCACCGATTCACATGTAGTGTAAACAAGAGCGTCAAACACAGGTCTGTGCAGAAACCAAACGATAAAGATGCTCCGAAGACAACAAGACACTGCGCGCAGGGCCAAGATGTGGAAACAGTGTTTGCGTTGCCTTCCTTCTGATCCCAACGTAAGGAAGGCGTGAACTTTATTAGTAATGAAGATCCAGACTGTCAGTAAGAACTTGGTCCTTTGTTCACTTCATTTTACCACAGATTCATTTATAAACGAAGCACAATTCGACACAGCATTTTCAGAAAGATTAAAACTAAAAGAGGATGCAGTGTTGGTAATATTGGATCCGACAGTAATATCGCAACACACAAGTGTGAGTTACCGTTTTCATTACGTGATCACTATGGCTTTATCTGTTATTACAGATCGTTTGATATGTACTGAATATTTATGCGTTTTTAACCTAATACCTAAATCACAGCAGCATCCATGTGTGAAGGACAAAGGCTGTCAATGTGTCAGCCAAACATAACGGTCAAAAAAAGACAGCTAATTACTTCTAAAATTATGTTTTTTTTGGTAAATATTTTTGATAACATTATAAGTGGACCCAAGAGAACAGTACAGTACAAAATAGTACAAAAGGCTGTTTATGACTCCATTAAAGTCAACATGGAAAAGCCAAACCAGCAAAACCTTGAGTTGTATTGCTCTAGGCTGCATTACCTTGATCTTCATTGTGCTGGGAGCCAGGGCTGTGATCTCCTTCTGCATACGGTCAGCAATACCAGGGTACATTGTGGTACCACCAGACAAGACGTTGTTGGCATACAGGTCCTTTCTGATGTCAATATCGCACTTCATGATGCTGTTGTAAGCGGTTTCGTGAATGCCGGCAGACTCCATACCTGTACAAGTGTTTTACAAAGAGCATATAAACGGTTGGAGGACTAAAAGGTAAGACAACAACAGATAATATCCCATGTTTTCAAACATACCAATGAAGGATGGCTGGAACATGGTCTCGGGGCAACGGAAACGCTCGTTACCGATGGTGATGACCTGACCGTCGGGAAGCTCGTAGCTCTTCTCGAGAGAGAGAGGACGAGAGCGGCGGTGGCCATCTCATTCTCAAAGTCCAGGGCGACGTAGCAGAGCTTCTCCTTGATATCACGGACAATCTCACGCTCGGCTGTGGTGGACGACAAAGCAAGAGTTGTTTATTTGGTCTGTTTCACACATGCTTATGCCAGTAAAAAGTGACCAGGTACACACCGGTTGTGACGAAAGAGTATCCGCGCTCGGTCAGGATCTTCATCAGGTAGTCTGTCAGATCGCGACCAGCCAAGTCCAGACGCATAATGGCGTGGGGAAGAGCGTAACCCTCATAGATGGGCACATTGTGGGTCACACCATCACCAGAATCTAGCACAATACCTAATAACAGCCGGGGACAATATATCAGCCAGTGCTAACAGTAAGCACGTTTGAATGCATAATTAGTCACAAATGTGACCCTGGACCACAAAACCAGTCATAAGGGTCCATAGATTTTAGGATATGATTTTTACTTAATATCCTAATGATTTTTGGCATAAAAGAAAAATCGTTCATTTTGACCCATACAATGTATTGTTGGCTATTGCTACAAATATACCTGTGCTACTTAAAACTGGTTTTGTGGGTCACAAATATATAATTACAGTTGCTTTAAATGCTGTGTGTAACCTACAGAAAGGTTGCAACACGTTTTCTTACCGGTGGTACGGCCAGAAGCGTACAGGGACAGGACGGCCTGGATGGCCACGTACATGGCGGGGACGTTGAAGGTCTCAAACATGATTTGGGTCATCTTCTCACGGTTAGCTTTGGGGTTCAGAGGGGCCTCGGTGAGCAGGGTCGGGTGCTCCTCAGGGGCCACGCGGAGCTCGTTGTAGAAGGTGTGGTGCCAGATCTTCTCCATGTCGTCCCAGTTGGTGATGATGCCGTGCTCGATTGGGTACTTCAGGGTCAGGATACCTCTCTTGCTCTGAGCCTCGTCTCCAACGTAGGAGTCTTTCTGACCCATACCGACCATCACACCCTGAAGGGTAAACATTGAGTACAACATGATCAGAACAGCCCAAGGAAAACCCATACAATCATTCTCTCAATGACAAATACAAATCCAGTAAGGATCTCTGTATGTACCTGGTGACGTGGGCGGCCGACGATGGAAGGGAAGACGGCCCTGGGGGCGTCATCACCGGCGAAACCAGCCTTGACCAGGCCAGAGCCGTTGTCGCACACCAGAGCTGTGGTCTCGTCGTCGTCACACATCTTGATGGGTTCTACAAATAAAGTCAATGAGAAAAAGCCAATGAGGACACTCAGACAACATCATCATCACTCAAACTGATTATTATAGCATACTAACAGTGTTGGGGAGTAACTAGTTACATGTAACTAAATCACGTCATTTAATTACAAAATAAATGTCATTGTAATCAGTTACTGTAATTAAATTACAGTTATGAAAATGATTACAAAGGAGGTTACATCTGGGTTTTTTTCACACACACCCCACATGCAGATTTAATGATTTCTTTCATAAATTGCATCGATTGCTCTAAAATATGAGACAGCAATGTTTCACGAGTTTAGGACACAGAATAGCTTATTTGATAACTGGTTTATTTCCTACTTGGGTTTATGTATATGCTTTATTTTTTAGATTAAGGCATTGATAGATGCCAGTGTTTCTTGTCATAGCGATGCAAAGATTTGAGTTCAAAACAGCAGGCCTATCTATTAAACTAGGCTATATCTTGTGATGAGTTTAAATCTGTATGTACCTCAGAACGATCTTAAAGTAAGGTGCTTAAAGAAAGTCAGTAATCAGTGTTGAGCTCTTCTGTAAGGTTAACCTGCCTGCTTTACATGCTTGAAAATCATTAACAATTTCAGAAAAGTAATCAGTTACATTAATAAAGTAATTGAAATAGTTACACTACTTATTACATTGTTAACCTATTAATATAACCATCCCAACACTACTAAATACCTCAATGTAAATCTGAATGAAACGATTTAAGAAAACATTTCATTTTTGTATTGTCAAATACGATTTGTATTTACATTTGCACCAATATGATCGTACACATATGCTAGATTAATTGCATACTAACATAGGCCTAATTACAATCGCGGGTTTCTAATTCATTAAAATAGCTAGACAAAAAAAAAGCACTTCGATGATTTTAGTTAGTTTTTTAACTGAATGTTAATATATAGAGAGAAAAGTCTATTTGCTATAAGTCCAATAGCCTACGTAAATAAAGCGGTTTTTTTTAAGTCAAAATCGAAACCGCTGTAATATGATTCGCGTCAGATCCACATCGTAGCGTTTGCGTTCTGCTCTTCTGGTTTCCTCACCTGTAACCTGCGTCTGTGTGTGCTCAGAGTCCTGAAGTCAAACTGAAGTGACCCGCGCACGCACCGTCTTATATACACCCGTGCTCTGCTTTCCTGCTCTTCAGACAACCATCGAGGAATGCCCATGCATTCGAATGACATTCCTCCCGATCCTCGTCCATATTTGGGTGTCGGTGTGTCGAGCGGAGGGGCTCCATATATGGCGCTCCAGACCCCGAGCCTCAGCGGCGCGCGGGCGCAGGGCCACCCTACGAGCGGGCTCAGGGGCCAACACTGGGCGTGTGTGGACTAGATCTCAATATAAGGGCATGACAGTGGGTTAGGATTGTTTGTTCATTACGTTTGACCAGTCCTCAAATGAAAATGTCAATGAATTCGAGCTATACATTGGATGTAATACAAGTCGCTTTGGATTGAATATTTGCCAAATGTATAAATGTAAATTAAAATAGCTTATTATTCTGTGATGGTACATTGGACCACAAAACCAGTCATAAGGGTCAATTTATTTAAATTGAGATTTATACATAATCTGAAATCTGATTAAATAAGCTTTCCATTGATGTATGATTTGTTGGGTTATGATAGGACAGTATTCGGCCGAGATTCAACTATTTGAAACTCTGTAATCTGAGGGTGGAAAATCAATAGAAATACACAGAAACTGGATGAAGGGGAGGAGAATCTCGGAAAATCTCCTACTTGAGCCTGATGTCTATAACTGAACAATGCAGTCACCATATTAAGCCCTTAAAATATACTATCATCATCAAAAAAAAGATGGCAATGTATTTTCTTCCGCTTGTTCATTAGCTTACATTATTGTAAATAAGTGCTGGGAAATCAAAGTATCACCAATATTATCAAAATAGACACTAAGCAACCCTTTTTGAGAACAGGATATTATAATGATGTTCTACCTTCTTTTATTTGGAGATGGATATTAAATTAGGCAGTCATTAGATGATCCTTAGACAAGCATGACCTTGTGGACATCTCAGTGAAATGAAGTCTACCATCATAAACAAGCATGTATCACATTTCCTCCTCTAGTTCCAGTTTATCTAGTGTCCTTAGAGATGCCAGAGGCTCCCGCCCCATATAGGGTGTCAGAGAACCCCCGGAAAGTGCAGCTTATTTACTGCGGACGCCACTAATTTTACCCTCTCTTCCCTATTTATAGGAGCTTGGGAGACATTTGCTTCTCCATCAGTTCAGCTGCTCTTCTCACACCAGCTGCCGGAGGACGGATCGACAGATGAGCGAAAGAAAACAAAGACCTTCTCAAATAAAGCCTTGCCCAATATGGACACTTAAGAATATAGTCTGGATTACTGCATTTGATATCCAACCAATTGTCATCAGCAGCCAAAACGTTTCTTGTGCATGATTTAAAATTTGATAGTGTTGGTGATGCATGAAGTCCATTAATGAAAAACACAAATGAGCTTCATTTTGAATGTTATATCTTTTTGTGAAATGTCTCATGCATGTGCTTCAATAAAATGGTCACCTTAATGCAACTTTTTGCCAGCGCAAAATTCAACAAAGACACAGTTTTGCATAAAATCCAGACTCAAAGCATACAGTTGTAATTATTGAATTCATGCATTTATGCCACTTCAGAACCACGTCTGTCACCTTTGCAGAGTAAATTTGCATTTTTTTTGAATGCATTGATGTTCAGACATCTTCGAGTGTGGCCTAACAATCCAAATACTTATGGGTTCACCATCTCTAAGAAAACACCACAAAACCCAAGCTAACTTCTGCATTTGATGAGCACCATTTGGCTTTGTTATTCTCTCTATCTTTGTCTTGCAGCAGAAGAAAACCATCAACAACTGTCTGCCTTCAATTTCAGAAATACAGTTTATTCAGAACATTCATGCGTTGGATCACGTAATTATAATTATTTTTAAGAAACAGTACAAAACAAAGTTGGAATATTAACAAGGCGACAATATGAGTCAATATCATATATGAGCTTTCAGGAAGTGCTCGTAGTTGGCTCGCAGGAGGAACTCAAAATATGGCTTTGATTTGAGACTCTCCAGCTCGTCTTCCTGCAGAAGATCCTTCACGTCAGGCAGGTACGACTGCAGAGAACACCTGTGGCCACAAAACACACTGGCAGATTTTCTATTGTCCTAAAGTAGGGTTGTCAAAGCTTCATATCTGCTAAAAGCAAGTTTCAAATAAGCCCTAAACCACTTTGAAACCTCAAGACAAACTGTGAGTGTGTGATTAGCCGAGTCACCGTACCTTCCTGAATGAGTTTCTGTAGGATCTTGACGAAAGTGCTGTCTCTGGCTGCTTCTAGAGGATCGTCATTATCATCAGACGATGACCAACTGCAACCAATCCATCAGTCAGTCATCGCAAGACCATTATAGTCAAGTAAAAGATGAGATGCTCACCTCTCCTTCCAGTCTTTCTTCAAGGCTTTACTGAAGATCTCTCGTTTTAGGGTATCAATATCAACCGTGTCCTCCTACAGGTGACGAATACACATCAGTGCTCATGTGTGCTCACAAAAGTAACTTGTTTTTAATGTACTCTATTATTGACAGATACCTCCTCCAAGTACTCCAGCAGATCGAGAGCTTTCTTAAAGTCGTACTCGTTGGCTCCACGGTTCTCACTGCTGATGTACAGCTGGAGACGAGGAAAAGAGAGACGTAAAGTAAGAGAAATGAGGAGGAAGCGCATGAGCACAGTGTTTACTCACTTCAATGAGGTTACGAGGGCTCAGTAAAGGCATGCTGTCTGGGTTCAGCTGCTTCTCGTCCAGCAGCTGCTTGGGAAGAGTCTCCTGATGAAGCAGAAACCTCTCCTGCTCCACTATATCTGCATCAACACACATGGAAACACACCAGACCACAACAATGCTACATCAGAAACAATTAGGGCTCAAGAGATAATTTGAGGAGGGAAATGCAGGTCAGATTCGAACCCATGTCTCCCGCATGAGCACCACAGCTCAATGTGCTAATCACTAGGCCTGATAAACGGAGCATCAACTCCCATTATTCTGTGTCTACAGAAGATGCATCATTTGCTCCACCTTCTGTTGATGTATTAACACTAAAAATGCTTGTTGCGATATTAAAAAAAAATAACTATTTTATATGGACTAAAACAGAAGTTTAGATGCATCAAAGAGTCATTATGGCTTCCAAACACATGACTGACCGTTGATCTGTCTGCGGTGCACGGCTTCAGGCATGTCTGACGCCAGAGCCGTGAGTTTGCTGAGGGCCAGCAGGGTTTTCTTCTTGCTGAAGTACCGAGTCTCTGTGTTGGCCTGACTGTACAGGTACGATGGCTGTCGTGAAGAGAGCGCATTTATGCACTACAGTGGCAG
>QVTF01006236.1:0-5000 GCA_003573665.1 Oxygymnocypris stewartii
ACAGAGACCAGATACTGGTTGAGACGTTCTCACATAAACTGTGATGAAGAGATAAATAGGACTGGTTTGGTTTGTTACTTTGGTTTGCCTCACCGTTCACCACCACGGCTCTTTTTGTCTTGGGAGACGAGCGTTTCTCAGGGGAAAATCAGAGATTTGAAGAAAGCGAGAGAGCGAGAGAAAGAGAGAGACCTGTCCCCCTGAGAGACTCTGGGGTCTTTGTGATGATCAAAGTGGTCCTGTGACGGAGCTCCTCTGGGAAAACTGAAGTGATGCTTGGAGGTAAATGGCCACTGGCTCCGTGATGAAAGAGGACAACTGTGGAAATGTAAATGAAGACGGAGGCATCTGAACATTCACACCCGCCAACCACAGCCATGACCTGCGAGGAGACCCAAGAACAGAAGCAGAAAACATGGAGCAGCTCTCAGACAGACTCAGAGCTGCACTGATGCTGTAATGTTCATGAGCTTCACACAAACTACATTTGACTTCTACAACACAAATGTTTCTGTCCCTGTGAAAAACGAATGGTTTCAATCAAGATTTGAGATTCAAACACAGCAATAGGAACAGAGTTGTTATTGTTAACTGAAACCACTCAAATTAAATTCTGTTAACTGAAATAAATATATATATATATATATATATATATATATAAAAAATAAAACAAATAAAGCCCTATTTAAATTAGACTAATACAAATAGAAATGTTGCCAAATGTTGCCAATAGAAAAGTTAAAGTTGAAGTACCAAAATTACTAAAACAAAAATTAAGCTAAATACAAATATTACATCTAATAAAAATGCATCAAAAAACCAACAACAACAAATCACATAAAATATAAATATAAATATAAAAACTACTACTAAAATTACTAAAATGCCAACTAAATGAAAGCAAGCTAAACAGCCACATAAATTCAAACAATAATACAAATAAAAAATCACATAAGGTTACTCAAACTTACAGTAATATTAAAATAAAAAATGAAAATAAAAACAAATAAAAGCTCAAAGTACCTTTGACTCAGATGTTTCTCTTAAACGTCCTGCAGGGAAACACAACAGACCCAAATGATTCAATACAGAGCTACACAACTGAAGTGGATTCAAGGCTGATGAGATATGTTTGGGTTCACATTGAGATCTCTTTTGATCTTGGTATCTTGGCAAATCTGAGCACAGTTTGAGACATTACTGAGGTTCAGGTGAATGTTTTTATTCAGGAAAAAAGTATGAGACATAAAGAAAAGTCTCTATTTGCTCTCCATTGCTGTACAAGAGACACTATTGAGATATTAAAGAGTTTGACGAAGGCTGATGTCAGATAATCGCTCCCGGCTCTGCTCACATCTCTTCTGCTGTGAGATATTTGTATAAAAATAAACCTCGATCTGCCGGGTGTGTGATGTACATCCGTCTCCAGAGGAACCGCGCCGTTGTGTTGATTTGAATGAAACATGTAGAGTCTTTGTAGCAATTCCCATCATGCCCCTGTGTTACTGTTTCATGTCTGCATGTTCCAGTGGTGTTATATGCAGATGGGTTTTTAATGTTCTCAGACCCGAGAGACGATTCTGGGATCTGAATTAGAAATCAAGCTGAAAGATGTACACTTGTAGTACTACAATCACCAGTGATGCTGGGAGAACACAAACATTGTACCACGGTAATACTGTTAGCCTTTGTACGTCACATGAAAATAAAATGGTAAACATTGGGGTACATTGCAAATACCTTGTTATATAGTTATGTGTATATGAATATGGTAAGCAGAAGTGTCATGCCACTTTGGATTGTAAATCAATTTACAAATATATATATATATATATATATATATATTTACATACAATAATAATATCTATCACTATCATTTTAAAGATTTGTCTGTATACCCATGTCGTATATGTATATATATATATTATATACAGATATATATTATCTTGTATATATTATATATATAGAATTACACACACATATTATACTATATACATAAATTGATAGAACGAATACATAACTATACATATACATGACTATACAGATAAATGTAATACAAATGTATACTAATTAATATAAAGTAAATTATATATAAATTGCTAGATTTTTATTATATTTAATTGTAAACGTATAACAATAAAAATAATATTTTTCAACAGTATATGTTAAAAAGGTATAGATTTGGAATTGTATATATTTTTATAATTATTTATGTAATATTTATATAATATAATTTATAATATTAAAGAAATACAAAAAGTATAGTTTTTCTCCTATATGCATAAATTGATCGATTAATCGATTATTATAAATTGATAGATTTATCAATATATTTAATTGTAAACCTATTCAAATACAAAATAACAATTCAACTATATAAATTCAAATTTTGATGAATGAATCTCTAATAATTTACTCTGAAATGTACAGATACAGCATCAGTGTTTCTTTTGGGCTTTTAGCAAGATGAGAAGCAAAAGGTCTGATCACATCAGCACAAGCAGACTTATTCATAATGAGCTTAATATCTGATGTTCAGATGTTCACAGGCGTATTAATACATGAAAGAAAAGCACTGAACTCTATAAACCTGACATCACATTTTAAAAGGACGTACACGGCTTTCCTTTCATCCACAGCTCTTTCTTGCAGTGCTTACGGTTAAAACCACTGCTCAAGGGGGTTTAAACGCAGCAATATACGCAGAATCACCTCACAAATATGATATCTGTTAACATAAACGTTCAGCAGGGTTAGTATGTAAAGTGCGTTAGTGCATTTAGTGCAATACTCAACTCAACAGTGGAAAGTGTCTGAGAGATTTCTCACCGATGTCAGTCCTCTGGGTGTATTTGAGTAACAGATACTCCATAACAGCTTGAAATGCCTCAATATCACAGAATGACCTACATAAACCAATTCATAAGTCAGACATAAGGACATACTCCTTACAAAAACATATCCCCTATAAATAGATAATTTGGTGATAACAGAGAGAAAACCAATAAATAACTCTCATATTAAAGACAAGCTGATGTTGATATAATGCCTCAGTGTTATTTTGTCATTCAGCACAGACACTAAAAGCCTATTATGCCATACTTTAAGGGTTGCTCACACAGATTGTGTATAAAACAGTGCAACAGAACACATGTATCTCAAACTCATTTGAACTTGATGTGGAGTCTTAAAAACGTGAGATAAGATGCATGTCTAGCACATGTTTACACAGCACAGATGGAGGTAAATAACCTGCGCAAATGAATCAAACATGCATTTAAAGTACATGCACATTTAATGGAAACGAAGCATGGAAGATGCTTTTAAAAGCAGAAACAAAGTACTCTGTGTAGAGTATGCATATGTGATTATATCACACTCTGCATTTGTTGTTTGTTGCCTAATAAACCTGGCATTGCATATTATGAATATTGTTAGCTTTTTGACAAAGGTCTTTTGTTGTTCGCTTTGGGTAAAATGTCTGGTAAATGCATACATGTAAATGTGTGAGTAAAAGAGCACTTTACTAAACTATTTGTATCTGAAAGTATGAAGCACATTATTTTCCCAAAATAAGATGAATCATTCAAAATTCATGTTAATTCTTATTTAGGCTACATTTTATTTGCATTTAATATTTAGTTTGTTTCTTTAGTTTGTTTCTGTGAACTGTGAGGACTTTCCATAGACTTCTATTACTTTTATACTGACCGAACCATATTTTCTATCCCCTAAACCTAAACCTACCTCTTCCAGAAAACCTGTTTGCATTCTTACACTTTCAGATAAACATAATTTACTAATTATAATATTTTTCCCTCATGGGGGCTGCATGCTGGTTCCCACAATGTCAAACATTTGAGGTTTTACTGTCCTTGTGGGGACATTTGGTCATTTGGTTTATGCTACTTTCAATGTAGCATAAACAAGTACACACACACACACACACACACACACACCCACACACACACACACACACACACACACACACACACACACACACACACACACACACCATTAAACCAGGCAATGCTCTTGCATCATTATGGCTTTTCTTAGAGATCACACACTGCCAAATTGTTTTGACTTGATACTCAAACACACTAAGATACACTAACCCTGTATTATTCACATTAGTAATTCAGTCCAAAGAGGCAGAATTCCCCGGTTACCCCTCAGACTCGCCTGAAACTGGGCCAAGTCAAGGTTAGCTGTTAAGCCAGGGAAACTCAAGCAGTGTAGCCCGAGAGCCTTTACTATAAGTAGAGCCATAGGCAGCGAGGTTTTGATCTGGTGAGATATCTTCTAGATGCATTAACACAGAGCCGTTGAGAGAGAGGCTTACGACGAGATCTTTAACTCAAGCAGTCTGAACTAAAAGATGTGCGATATCCTTCTCCACACACAACACGCGGCTGCTCTTGCCAAGTCTGTAGGTCAGCGCTCTCTCATTCGCTTTTTGCACTCCTCTCTGTCCTTTTTTTCGACGGTGTGGGTTCTGATACGTGTGAAGCTTCAGTCGAGTATGAAAGTCATGTTCTGTGAGATGGAGGGCGGCCTCGGGCTTTGGCACCGGGGCTCTAGAACTGCGAAAGCCTCCACACCCTCAGTGGGACGATCACAGCACCGACCCGCTGCTGACACGCTCACATGACGGCCCAGAACCACTGCTGAAAAAATGCTAATGTGTTAAAAAAGTCATCAGGGTAACTTATTTGTGAGAAGCTGCATCTGATTTATCCTGCTTTCTGCACAAATGAGCAGCTCATATTTTGATATTTACTCTTTTAGACCTTTGCATTCATTTCACATTTCACTTTAACAAGCCTAAGTTACCAAATGATGTGTTTCAGAGAGCTGAGAGCACTTTACAAACTAGTAGTAGCCTATCTGAAAGTGAAGTCAAATTAGACAAGAAATATTTATTCATATTTATTAAAAAGTATCATTAGAAGTTCTGATGTCAAAAATCTTCATTCTGTGTCAATAAAACTAATTTC
>QVTF01006236.1:10000-27716 GCA_003573665.1 Oxygymnocypris stewartii
TCTTTCTGATTGATATTGATGACAAAACGTTTAGGAATGCCTGCACTACACGTAACTAAGAAATAACGTGAATACGTGCATTTTAATTAGTTATAATTAATCATAAATTAAAAAACCTACAGAGTAATAATTCAAATAAAAATGAATGTGTTCTGTAGTTGATGCAATGTTGAAACCCTTCTTAAACCTGAAATGATTTGTGTAAATCCTGAGGTCAAATGCTGTCGCCAGCTGAATAATCTTTGTGTGAATGTCCACAAAACTGGACTATATAGACACATGTATAATACGTATGTAATTGGTAGGCTATTTTAGAAATACAATATTAAAAGATGAAAAAGATAAATTAGGGAGAATCAATGAATGATGAATAATTTATTGCTATTGTGTGAATAACATGCAAAAGATTTGATTTAAAAAAAAAGTATCATAGCTGTTAAACAATTTCTTCTTATGATTTTAAATATGCATTTAACCTCAGAAATTCAGAAACAAAGTAAGTCTGGTTCTGTGCTGGCTGTGCTTCACATGGGATATCGGATGCCCACTTTACACAATTGGTTTGATTTAGGGTCTTCTTGAAACGGCCTCAGTGGTCGTGTAAAACAACACCCTTTTTACCTTGTCAAAAACAGCTCTGTTCACAGTGACTTGTTTCGGTGTATACCTCTTTACATGCTAATGAGTTCTGCTCACCCCACCCCTCTCTTCTGTGGAAGAGCAAAGGTGATTAACAAATAATCATTAAAATATATATATATACTGTAAAGTGTGAGACTTACTTCTTCTGGAAGTGCCTCTGGATCACGAACAATGGGTACTGATCCATCCTTGAGTTTGAACTTTTTATCAAAACCTGCCTTGAATTGTCCCTCATCCAGAAAGCAAAGGAGTAATATTATTTGCACAGACATAAACTAATTTAGGTGTATTCGCTGTCGCATTACGTCAGTGGTCGTGGGAGGGGCCTTATCAATATGATATCACATTGTGATGATAACTATTTCGTTTTTTGAGTTAATGGATTTTTATCATTGAGTGATAAAGGGTAGTTGTGTCTACGGACTACCAAGACACATTTATATGTAAATGAAGATATTTTGCCTCCAATTTTGATTCAAGTGATGAAGGTGATTTCAAAAAGTACTCAAAAAGTAAATAAAATGTAATCAGTTACATTACTTTAATAAAGTAATTGAAAAGTTACACTACTTATTACATTTTAAATAGGGTAACTTGTAATCTGTAACCTATTACATTTTCAAAGTAACCTTCCCAACACTGTATACACACACACACACACACACACACACACGCACACACTGTTCGGGTCTGTCTCTTCTGCTCACCAAGGTTGCATTTACAGTACTGCAATATAGTACAAACAGTACAATTTTAAAATATTTAAAATATAAATATTACTGAGAAAAGTATTTATATTATACAAAGTAATAATTATACAAAGTATATAAATTATACAAAGTATTTCTATACGACTGTGTTCCCAAACAGCCGGCATCCACCTCATTAACAAGGAAGTGATCATTTTGTTCTCTGACTCATCGGATGGAAACGGTGCTTTATTCGCATATGTTTTATGCGATATTCCAGTTTTGCGCATAGGTTAAATTCAAATCTTTGGATGGAAACATAAGGCGCATTTCCATTACAGATTTGCGCAAAACTTTGGCGAATTGTTATCAATGTCGATAAAAAAGTATTTCGAAATTACGGCGTTTCCATTAAACAATGTTTTGCAACTAAATCGTAACCTTCTGCCTCTCGCGATAAGTCATGGCAGTGGATTTTGGTGAGATTTTATGGATTTTGGCGTGAGAGTGTATATTGACAGAAGCAGCAAGGAGAGACGCTTCATAACATGTGTGGCATGGCTGGAATGAGCACAAGCATCGACTAAAGTGGCCGTATACCGCAGACGTGTACACCCCGGCACACCCGTGGCTACGCCCCTGATACGTGCAGATATGAACATAATACAAATGTGCCTGGGTTCACGTATTGAGCCTGTGTTTTAGTGACACTCAGTGGACGTCTCGCTAAAAAGTGCTCAGAGGTACGGATTTTTATGAGACCAGGTTGTCTAATACACTGATTTGCGTCTCAAGAAACATTTCTGATTATTGAAAACAGTTGTGCTGCTTCATTTTTTTTTTCAACACTATTTGATGAATAGAAAGTTCAAAAGAACAGTATTTATCTAACATTATACATGTCTTTAATGTCACGTTTGATCAATTTAATGCATCCTTGCTTATGTAAAAAATATATGATTTTGATGATATATATATATTTTGTTGGATTCTTGCGACAGCAGATGTCAGTATTAGCAGCAGTTGCTGTAAGGATCTGTAAGGGCCGTGCGTGCCACATTTTCATCTACGGATACTAGCCATACTTTACAAATGTCTGCAGTATCACAGATCGCCTGCCACAAATACCCGCATTAATGTTTGACAAATGTTTCTGTTTGCTATCAGAAGGCCGCTCTGGTGCTGTACGGGTAACACTGACAGACATTATGAGCAGCAGGAGCACCTGCTGATTTAAATGCAGGAAATGCTCAGGGCTCAATTACCGTCTCCTCCAGACAGCAGGTGGCATAATTGAACGAGACACCAGAAAGGTGTGTGTGTTTGCTGAGGAATGAGATTAGTACAACACAGTTTAACACACACATGGCTTGTAAGACATTTCATAGCCATGCAAGCTAGTGCTTGTGCCTGCTGTATTGCTTTGCATTTAGCAAATAAACTTTGACTTGACTTTAAGAATTGAGAAATTAAATAAAAAGCATGTTTAATTATGAAATGTATGCAAAACAGACCTTTAGACAGAAAATCTGTATCCACATCCCATCGGCCATTCACATACCAGATTGGTCAAAGCTTCATATATAATGTACAACATACAGTGTAAGTGCATTTCTTGAAATATGTAATACATCTCTCTCTCTCTCTCTCTCTCTCTATATATATATATATATAAAATATGAAAACTTATTAGTTAATTATTAATAATAACTACAATAAAGTGTATGTATGTATGAATTTATTGCTATGTACACACACACACACACCACACACACCACACACACACACACCACACACACACACACACACACACACACACACACACGTCTGTGTAAGATGAAAATAAAATGTGCTAAAATCAGAACTGATCAGTGAAGTGAGAACTGTAGTTTTCAAGCCTCAAAGATACAAAAGCACCATAAAAGTATCACAACATTAGTCAGTATGACTAGTGCCAAATCTTCTGATGCCATGTGACAGTTTTAATGTTTAACTGAAGATTAGAAAAGTATGACAGAAACTTAATTTGAGTGAACAATTCTTCAGTTCAAGCATCAGATCAGGTAGAAATAGCATCTTACACTAAACTACCGCACATCTCATTTTAACAGTGTATAAAGAGAGTCAATAAATGTACTTCAATGAGTCACATTTGTAGAAAAGTCATTTTCAGTTCAAGTATTTGTTCAGTGTGTGTGTGTGTGTGTGTGTGTGACAGGCTGTGTGATTAGATAAGTCTTGCATGAGCTGCTTTAAGCTCAGTCACTGGACCCGTCCGATCATCTGAGCCGGCCTGTGCCCTCTGAGACTGTACACATCCTACCAGCCTTCTCCAGCTCCTGACCAGCACACCCAAATCACACACACACACACACACACACACACACATACACACACACCACACACACGCACGCGCACACGCACGCGCACACACACACACACACCACACACACACACACACACACACACACACACACACACACACACACACACACACACACACACACACACACACACACACACACACACACACTTATATACAGTGCCGTGAAAATGTTTTTGCCCCCTTCCTTGTTTTTTTTTTTTTTTTGCATATTTGTCACACTTAAAAAGATTCAGATCATCAAGCTAATTCTAATACTACACAAAGATAACCGGAGTAAATACAAAATGCCGTTTTGAAATAATGATTTCATTTATTAAGGGAAAAAAGCTGTTCAAATCTACCTGGCTCTGCAAAAAGCAGAGCCTAAATCGAATAACTGGTTGTGCCATCCTTTACAGCAACAACTGTAATCAAGCATTTGCAATAACTGGCAATGAGTCTTTCATATCACTGTGGAAGAATTTTGTCCCACTCTTCTTTGCAGAATTGTTTTAATTTAGCCACAGTGGAGGGTTTCCGAGCATGAATGGACTGTTTAAGGTCATGCCACAGCATCTCAGTCGGATTTAAGTCTGGACTTTGATTTGGCCACTCCAAAACCGTAATTTGTTTTTTCTTGAGCCTTTCAGAAGTGAACTTGCTGGTGTGTTTGGAATCATTGTCCTGCTGCATAACCCAAGTGTGCTTGAGCTCGAGGTCACAAACATCTCCTTCAGGATTTTCTGATAGAGTGCAGAATTCATGGTTTCATTGATAATGGCAAGTCATCCAGGTCTTGAAGCCCAAGACCATCACACTACCACCACCATGTTTGACTGTTGGTATGATGTTCTTTTTATGAAATACTGTGTTGGTTTTACACCAGATGTAATGGGACACACACCTTCCAAAAAGTTCAACTTTTGTCCTATCAGACCACAGAATATTTGCCCAAAAGTCTCGGAGATAATCAAGATATTTTTGGCAAATGTGAAACAAGCCTTTGTGTTATTTTTGGTCAGCAGTGTCTTTTGCCTTGAAACTCTCCCATGGATGCTGTTTTATCCCAGTCTCTTTCTTATTGCTGAATCATGAACACTGACCTTAATTGGAGCAAGTGAGGCCTGCAGTGGGTTCTTTTATGACCTCCTGAATGAGTCGCCGTTGCACTCTTGGATTCATTTTGGTAGACCGGTTGCTCCTGGGAAGGTTCACCACTGTTACAAGTTTTCTCCATTTGTGGATAATGGCTCTGACCGTGGTTCGCTCGAGTCCCAAAGCCTTAGAAATGGCTTATAACCCTTTTCAGGCTGATACATGTTAACAATTTTTTTTTGTCATCTGTTCTTTCATTTCTTTAGATTGCGGCATGTCTTGCTCTTTAAGCATGCTTCACTTTGTCAGACAGGTTTTATTTAAAGGTATAGTACGATTAAAATGAAAACTGTGTCATCATATACTCACCCTCAAATAGTACCAAACCTGTATGAATTGTTTTGTTCTGCTGAACACAAAGGAAGATATTTTGAATAATTTTTGTAACCAGGCTGTTTTGTGGCACTATTGACTTCCATATTAGGGTAAAAAAAATACCATAGTTCTTTAAAAAATAGATATTTAAAATTAGTTTGGTGATCTGAATCTTTTAAGTGTGAGATACGCAAAAAAAAGGAAGGGGGCAAAAACCTTTTCATGGCACTGTATATGTTTACGGCAGTGCTTCTCAAATACCGGACTCCGGTCCGCATCCGGACCCAGAGGGAATTCAATCCGGACCCGCCTCCATTTCGTATTTCAAGAGCACTAATTATATTTCCTACTTTGATAAATGCATGTTAAACTTGTAAATCATTTGATTCGTTTTTAAATGTCTGTTTGGAGATGGTCCGAAATGAAAGCGCAGGTGATGAAAATGTTACTTCATGACATCCAGTGAGTTTGACGTTTGATAATCGAATGAAATTTAACAGCAAATATGAGTATTTTATTATTTTTAATTTTTGTTATCACTTAGATTATGGCCATTTGACTTATAGCAGTATCCAGTGTTTCCCATTCATTGATTTATTTTGGCGCCCGTCACAATATCAAAACTGACCCAAACAAATAGATTTTCCAAAAGGATTATACTTGGTTGAATAAACTGTGCACTGCACATTTTAAAGTTGAAATGCAGCGCGGCTGTTTTTACATGAATGTATTTTTGAAAAGAACGAGCATCTTCAGAAAAGCTTCGATGTCATGTTCATTTCGTTTTCCTGTAATCCTGATAAAGTAGCGTTTGAGCGCATTACTTTGATCACAGTCGTTACCGGGAAAACCGCGATATCTCCCGCTCTAACAGCGCCCCCTGCTGGCAGAGAATTAATGTGCATGTGCAAGTCTGTGGAAACACTGGCGTCTGTCTGCAAACATAAACAAAAGCATGCTTCAGAACTGTTTTGAGAAGGTGCATAAGTTTTGAGCCATGTATTATTACTATGAATTACTACTACTACTATTACCATATTGTGCCCTGCAATAAACATTACTCAAACTCTCTTTTATGAGATAAAGGGAAAAAAGAAAAATCGGCCAAACTTATCAGCTAAAAAAATCTGCATCTAATATCTGCCATCGGTTACCCTGATTTCTGAATATCGGCATCAGCCAGAGAAAAACCCTTGTCGGTCGATCTCTATTACAGACACTTAAATTAATTGTTTAGCCACTTTTGCTGTTGTTATTAATGTAATTTGAATGCAAAGGGCACTTTATTTTTTCAAAAAAATGTTTGTTTATTTGTTATGCATGTTATCTAGGCTACTGAATGTTTATTAAAAAACAAGTTTTGTTATAACCAATTTTTCCGGTCCGGACCTTTGACACTGATGAAAATTCAGATTTGGTCCCTTGAATGCAGACTTTGTGAGCCCCTTGTTTACGGGGACTCTCCATAAGTGTAATGGTTAACTGTATATTCTATCCCTTTACTCTAACCCTACCCTCACACAAAACTACTGACATTTTTGACATTTAAAAAACACCATTTAGAATGTTTTTCACAGGAAGTGTCCTCATAAACCATGTTTACATTGATTGTAGTATCCATGTCATTATACACATTTGTGTCCTTTTAACTTATATATATATATCACAATACTGGATATTTGTCCCAAATAACTGTAACAAGTCTAAGGCCCCATTTACACTAGTGCATTTTCATTTTAAAACGCATAACTCTTGCTACGGTTACGCCTATCGTTTACACTACTCCGGCATTTACGACCTCGAAAACGGAGACTTTTGAAAACGCTGCAGACCCCGTTTTAGTTGGAAAACTCCAGGGTTGTGTTTCAGTGTATACATATCTATGGTTGTACCAGCATGAATGGCCACGTGATATGCGTGTTTGGTTGTGTATTGTTAACGAAGATCGTTTCTGAAACGCCAGGGTTGATGAACTTGATGATCTGTTCCTGTGGCTCAGTGGTAGAGCATTGTGTTCTGGGTTCAATTCCCAGGGAACACACATACTGATGAAAAAATGTGTAGCCTGAATGCACTGTAAGTCGTTTTGGATAAAAGCGTCTGCTAAATGCATGAATGTAAAACGCCTTTTAAAATAAAAACGCACTAGTGTAAACGGGGCCTAAGTGACACGTTAGAACAGACTCTAGACATGTGCTATCATGTGTCCAAGACAAAAGATATGATTAAATGGTCTTTAAGGGAATCGGTTGTATTTACTGTATTTTATTTATATATTTGTATGTATTTATGTTTTGGAATATTTTGATTGGTCTGCTGTGTTTCTGATTCTTGCTGCATCTAATTGCCCGTTAGGGATCTTAATAAAGTTTGACTTGATGTACAGAGGAGGAGGTTTACACAAACTGAGGCTCCGCTTCTGCTCTGAAATCAAACATTAAAGTCAACATGAAACTGCATTCGCTTCCCAATTTACTTCCTTATTGTGATGCATTTCTAAATGACACTAAACACTGAAAACAATGACCTGCTAGCTTGCTATCAGGCGTCTTGAACGGAGTGTAAAATGTGTTACACTTATGTGTTATCTTGCTTTAACCAACGAATGTAAAAGTACATCAATAACACGTATCTCGGTGGCCTTGCACTGTAAATAGAACAACAAACTAAATCTGAATTAATAAGGTACTAAGAACATGTTGTACAGGCATCTTCTGAACAAATAATGAATAAACAATAAAGCTTTTTTATGGTGCACGATATTAACAACATACAGCCTTTATTACTCAAATCATATACTTTCCTTTAGATACATATGAGCTAAAATACAAGGCAATTCCTAAAACAATTATAACAACAACAATAACAATAATGTAAAAAATCAAATTCCATTCAAATTTTGAAGTCAGTCATTTTTAACAGAGATGAATACTTCATTATATTATTAATAATGTTATAAAACATTTCTATTTCAAAATACATGTGAATTTGAACTTTCTGTTAATACAAAATCCTGAATTTTGCAAACAGGAATAAATTACATAATGAAATATACTACAATATAAAATTATTAGATTCATAATTTCACCATATTACTGTTTTGATTATTTGGTTTTTGATTTAATTGCACACTTGACTTCTTAAATTACTTAAATACTTTTAGTTGTCCTATGAAGGACATAAAATGAACTTGTAGCATTTAGAAAATTATTATCAAAAGGGACTTAAAAAAAGGCTACTGCTCGATGTTAATTATTAGCTAGATTTCATAAAGACTATGGACCAACAGCCCATGAGGTCTAGATTATGTCAGCTGAGAGGAAATATCATTTCAGACGTGGCCTAAGTAATTATAGTTTAACAAAATACTATAAAAGACGAAAAATGTTTATTCTCTGATGTTTCTGAACTATCCAATATTTAATGTTAACATCTCATTTTAACACAAAATGAGTTATTAGAAAAGAACTAGGGCCTTTTACTGACACTGGATTCTTGCTGCAAACATGCTAGAGTCAATGCCACCCCCCCCCACTGTTGAATCGCTTCCATTGTGTAGCAGGCAAAGTCTGTGCTGTCAGTGTGTACAATACAAAAAATGCTGCATACACACAATAGGAACAATAGCACAGGAACGGCGTATGTGTTTGCTCAGCATATTATATGATGCTGCTTAGAAGAAGAGCACACGGTGCTTTAATCACATGTACACTTAAACAAAAGGAAGCATATCAGCGGAGGAACGAGCGAGGCTTTAATTGGGTGTTTATGCGGTTCAGACTCTGGGTAGTCGCAGAATTAGTCCATGAAAGACGACACTGTAATAATCATGGTAAGAAATTACACTCCTCTGAGGTTAAGAGACGAATGAATAAACTAACCGCTTAAAGCACAAAAACAGCTATTAACGGACTATTTCACACAAAACAGAAATATTTATTCACCACCATATTGCTGCAAAGCTGTGTTGACTTACTTTATTCTGTGAAGCACAAAATAAGATATTTTGAGAAATTAAAAATGAATGTAAATCTTCAAAATATATTTGGTTTTCTCAGAAGAAATGAAGTCATGCAGGTTTAGAAAAAATGAGGTTGAATAAACGATGACAGTTCATTTTTAAAGGTCTCCAAAAATAATCAGGCCCTTATAAAAAAACAAATATGATATAATATAATACATTTATAAAAAAGTATATTAGTAAGTATATATATATATATAATTACAATATCTTTTTCCAATATTTTTTGAACTACCAATATAGAAAAGGGACATGAGGGGAAATATATTGACAAAGCAAATTTTTGATGGTCACTTATAAAAATGTAATATATCATATAAACAAATATTATTTAATAATATTAAAAAAAATCCCATATATAAAACAATATAATATAAATACATAATTAAAAAAAATAAAACCAAAATTATAATATTTTTGAGCTATCGGTGTAGAAAAGGGACATGAGGGTGAATAAATGATGTATCAGGCCACATAAAATATATAATATACATATAATATATAACGTATTCCATTTAAAATAATAATAACAAATATAGATATTTTTAATATAATATTTTGGGACTGTCAGTGTATCTTTACACAGAGGGAATGATGAAATTACAGCGAATCTGAATGACTCAAATGGAATGGCGAGTATTTACGGCATGAATCTGTAGAGCTAAATCGTATGGTGAGGATTCACCGTGGCCCATTTTTCACTGGATCATCAAAAAAAAGTATTAGAACCTTTGTCGACAAAAGACAAGCTTGCACCGTCATCAGATTTGTTGCTATGCGAATGAGTCTTTGTTCACATGGGCTCCATTTTGCTTATCCTTTCCAAACATCCCGGATACACAAGAGAGAGAGAGAAAGAGTAGAAAGAAAGCTACAAACCAGAAAGTGTTTGCTGATTTGACAAGCTCCTACATACGCAGAGAGGTTGTTCAAATTAAGCTCCAGCTGTTTATCATTCCTCAGCGGCGGATCATCAGAAAGCGTTTACCTTCAATCTATGGCATTACCATAGCAGCGTCTTCGTGTTTGCATGTGATTTCCGTACTGTATGCATCAGAATAGCATCGCTCTGTTTATGTAACAGTCTCTTGTTTATTGTAGTTGGACAGACGACGGAGGTGCAAATGAAAACACACGGCCCTGAGCTACTTCGAAAATCATTGCAACCTTTTGAATCAACCCCTCAATTTAGCAAATGAAGGCTCTCAGCCAAAGCGGGTCCTGTAAATGTATTCACTGGTAATGTTGCCAATGCAGCTCAGGGAATTAACTTAATCATCTCTCCTTCATTTACAAAGCCAAGAGGGCAATTACTGCCGTATAGACGGCTGGTTGAAGCAATAAAGCAACGGATCATTCTGCTATCGCTCATTTAAAACTGTGTGGCAATTTGCAAAACATTAATTACATTTTGGTAATTGAGCAATTAGTCCAATCAGTCTGTTGTAGGGAGAAGCCTGTGCGTTAATCTGTGTTTTCAGTGTGACAACTACAGCTATATATTATATATCAAAACACTGCGTATTGTAGAAAACTATTATTTAGCTTGACTAGGTGGCGTAATCTATGAAAGATAACCCATCCCTAAACGTTTATACTGCATGAACAAACAAACTTGACTGTGAACATCTTTTCCAGGCTTAGCGAGCAGTTTTAATCAGAATACATTGCAGTATGGATCAGATTGTATGATTTTTAATCAAAGCTCTGGCTATGTGAGAACAGGAGGTCTATATTACCTGGAGAGAGCCGTCCGGCAGCATTCCCATTCATCTCAATGACTTCTCTTTGGCTCTCAACGGAGGTGGTCGCTTTCTCTCCTCGTCCTCACCCTTATCTTCCTGCTTTGCTCCCTTGTCTCGTGAGAGACTCTCTCTGCACTGCTCTCAAAACTAAAATATTATGGATTAACTGGTCTCTTAATGCAATTGACACTATCGAAACTTGGGTTTCGGGGAACCTGACTGGCCCTGACGGAACGTTCGCAGCCGGCTATACGATGGCGCGTGGGAGAGGTGGCGAATCGTGGTCTCGCGGCTCTTTCCGTGGAGGACATTGATATCTACCTTTTCGGAACCATGATAACAGGTCTTTTGCTGATTGGATTAGGCTTTGCCCTGGGTTATCGAAGAATTCAGAAAACGGGAACAGCTGTCCAAAGCCCCACAAGGCTGCCCGTATGATTGAAGCTGTGGGAAGAGCGGTCAGCATTGAGACTGAGACTATAATCGCAATATGGATTCTACCAGGAGAAGTTCATGGCTTTACAAAGGAAATTGATTAAAATGAGACCAAAATGGACAAAAACGGACAGAGAGTAGCCTGCAAAAATTGGAATGTTTACTCGCCCCAAAGACAAAACAATCTTATCTTTTTCTGGCTCCCCTACAGTGGCCTTGGCAAGGCTGTTGCTGCAATCTACCCCGGAGTGCAATGCAGTGAGACGCTCTTGCTTCCTCCCCCACCCTACAGACATTACAGACATTACAGACATTGCCCCCCCCCCCCCCCGACCATTCGCCTCTGTTCGCTTTCGATCCGCTGGCCTGGTCAAGCGGGTCTGACCAACGCCGGATCAGTGGCTGCGGGATCAGATGGCTGCTTGCTGGGCCGGATTCACTTCCCCTGTGGCTTTGTCGTGTATGTGCTTTTGTGTTGCTGAGGTGTTTTTCCTGTTCTCACACTGTACTCCCCAAGGAGCATAGTCTGGGAGTAATTTATTTATTTATTTTTATTTTTTATTTTATTTTTCTCCTCACTTTCCTCATGTAAATGCTGTATTTTTCTTCAATTCTACTTGCATTTCACTACTGATTATACTTGTATGATTGTGTATGTGACGAATAATAAAGAACCTTGAACCTTGAACCTTGACAGTCGTTCGGCTGCTGCAGGACGCCCTGAAGTATGCAAAGAAGAAAAAAAGTCACACAGGGAAAATATTTCAAGTCAATAACAAACTTTTAATAATCTCCAAAAAGAGTCAGGCAATTATAATTTAACATATAAGCAATATCAGACTCGTAGCCGTGCAATATAGCTTTTATATTGGCTCAGCCGTAGGTAACGACAGCATGCTGATATACAGCCATATTGCACGGCTACGAGTCTGATATTGCTTATATACAACAGTTGGATGGCACAAGATTGACAGTTTAACAGCTGAACCCATGCCTATGTTGTTAATTTGAAAAAATCACTTTAGAACTAATAATGAAGGAACGTTGAGTTGCTTCAATGAGCATTTAAAACATTTACTATATTAAAAGCTCACTGTATTGTGTAGAGTATTATGACAGAGAGATGGACTGAGCGAGTGTGATTACTTGCATTTATTTTTCAGCTTAATCTCATATTCACAATAAAACATTAGTTTGAATGTCTGCTGAGGAAAGCAACATCTTTGTCATACTATCCTTTTATCTGTTAAGGGTGGTTTCAGAAGACAGCGCTGCTCGGCGCATTAGATGGCTGCATCTTAGAAGATGTTGTTGAAAGTAAAAATAACTTGCGTGTTCAGTGTCTTTCAATATAGAAGTCTTTTCTGTTGACATGTAAAAATCACTGACATTATTATTAAATATTAATTTTAATAATATTTATCATACAGAACAGTTTTTAGCCTTTAAATTGTAAAATTCTCCATATCGAAAGCATAGAAGTTGTTAACTTATGGTACATGCCTCTGCAAAATAAAAAACATAAATGAGAAAGATGGCTGATCAGTTCTAATGCTGTAATAAACTTCCCTAACATAAGGTAAATGAACTGTAAAACAGTCTCTTACGGCGTGTGTGTGTGTGTGTGTGTGTGTGTGTGTGTGTGTGTGTGTGTGTAGTGTGTGCATGTTTATGTGGTAATGAGGACACAAATTTGTATAATGACATGGGTATGACAAAGGTATTACTAGGAGAAGGTGATTTATGAGGACAATTTCAGTGTCCCCATAATTCAAAAGGCTTATCAATCATACAGAATTAGTTTTTTTTGAGAAATTAAAAATGCTCAGTTTCCTGTAAGGGGTAGGTTTGGGTGTAGGTTTGTTGTAGGGCGATGGGAAATACGGTTTGTACAGTATAAAATCATTATACCTATGGAGAGTCCCCTTAAACCATAAAAATCAACGTGCGTGTGTGTGTCACAGCACAGCGTCTCTAACAGCCCTGCTCTAATGAGCACTGATAGGCAATAAAGGATGGGGGCGGGGCAATGCTAATCTAGGTCATTGCATATGTAAATGCACAGCTGGCCTCTCTCTCACTGTAGTGGAGATAGAGTGTCTGCATGTCAGCCGATATTAGCTCCACAGAGGCAGGCATGCGGGCCGCAGGGTTACGGCAGTGGCAAACCGGCCATGTGGTCTCATCGTAGAGAATTAACACCACCACTAACGGTGTCAAAGCCAGAGGCTGTCAATGAACCCACACACACTCTCAGTGTCAACAACCGGCCCAGGGCACAGTCTGACTGACAGGAGGATTTCCGTTACATTCGCTTGTGTGATTATGTCACGATTAAACAGCATGCTTGCTCTGTTCCAAAACCAGTCAGATGACCCTAACTCAGCGGTTCTCAATTCCAGTCCTCGCGCCCCCCCGCTCTGCATATTTCGTATGTTACTCTTATCGCTTCAGATGTTTGTTCTATTGGAACGTAAGTGCCCTGCGAAGTGGACATCACAGGATATTCCGCCATGATTCCAGTTCGAAGCGAACGTATATATTCCATTCAAAGTGCATTGAAGTGTGCAAGACGTGAATTAAAATTGTATATATTTACAGAGGTATATGATGTCACACTCATCCGTGCGTGAAGACCTAGCGCAGCGCAAATCCATGAATGAATGTTCCGAAATAAAGTAAACTTCAGCGAATTTCCCTGCTCAGGGAGTAGGGAGCAATGGACCCTGTGTAGGGAGCATGTCAATCGGAAACACAGTTCATGCATGGAGCACACTTCTAACAAGCGAGGACTGGAATTGAGAACCTCTGCCCTAACTAGACAGCATTTTAAGACATCACAGGCCAAGCTACATATATTTGTGAGGCATGCAGTGCCTATGTAGAGCATTGTAAATCAGACACTTTTGAGGCTGTATTTGGGTTAGGGTGCTTTTTCTTAAGGAAGATGCCAATAACTATGTTTCCATCTCAAAATTCTAATTAAATGTATCCGCAAAACTGGAATATCGCATAAAACATACGCGAATAAATCACAGTTTCCATCCAATTAGTCAAAGAGAACAAAATAGTCACTTCCTGGTAAACCGTGGCACTAAATATCACTAAGAATATAGGAGAAGCCATGGAGGCCAAAATCATGGAGGCCATACAAAGTACTAGATTTAGTAGTTTTTGTTGTGGGGTGTACTCATTTTTGCATCACCCTAATTTGAGTAAAACTGAACATTTTGTTCTCTAAGTTATATTATTAACCTTACTTTCATGTTATAAGTTAAACAGATGTTATATAAAACTTAGTCTTGTCAACATTTTGGAAATGTTTTTGTGTTCATTGAGATATTGTTTAAAATGTTACTTTTCAAAGGGGTGTACTCATTTACGCTGAGCACTGTATATATATATATATATATATATATGGGTGTTTGGCTTAGTGTCATTTTAGAATAATTTTTATACTCATACATTTTGTGTGTTAATATTTTGAAATGTTTTTAGCTTTATTTTTAGTTTTCATTTAAATGTTGAGTTTTGAAATATTGTTGTATGCATTTGTCATTTTATTTAATTTCTCAATTTTCTTAAATGTGTATATTAGTATTTATAGAGTTTTAAATTATAGTTTTAGTTACTTTTTCTTATTTGTAAGTCGCTTTGGATAAAAGCGTCTGCTAAATGACTAAAAAGTAAAGTAACGTAAAAAGTAAGTCAGTTAAATTCAGTTAAGGCTGGAATACACTACACGACTTTTAAATTCTGAACAGATTTTTAAAACACTAGGTATCATACACTTACCGACTTTATAAATGGTGACAAAGGAAAACTGGGCACCATACACTACTGTGTCTGAAGATCGTACACTAACAGACTTTAAATTTGTTCCGATCACAACAAACTCACGCAGAAATGTGTGCCTTGTTGCTAGGAGACGTATAACAAATGAAAACATATGTGTTCTAAAATCAGCTGGCTCTGACGTTTCTTCAACTAGCGTCAACTTGTTCAGTCTGTAAAATCGTGGTAAAATCAGGGCAAAAATCGCGTAGTGTATTACAGGCTTTAGTTATAACAAATAAACTATAACAAACCTGCAGCAGCCATTCATCTTGTGATCATCTGTAGAAAACATTGTACGTTTTTTATAGATAATTTGTATTCAATTTGATGAATTTATTGTTCATAATGCTATGAAAGGACATTATAGCATAATTGTCACTAAAGGAGATATTATTGTGTTGTTAAAGATAACTATAGCTTCAGTATACTTCTCCTTTATGTAGTTTCAACATACAGATTCAATGTGGTGTGGAATAAAGTGGCATTCTCCCACAAGTCTACGTGTTGGAAAGAGTTTATCTATCTGTCTAACTTCGGGAAGAGAGACACCAAAGTGAGGACAGAATAGACATAGACATGACTTGCACTTCAGAGCGAGAAGACAAGACAATAAATACTGTCATTGCTTTCGGAGGCGGATGCTGCTGTTTGGCAACGCAGTCGTATAAGACAATTATACAGAAATACTTTGACGACAGACTTTGCTCAGGCTTTTCAGAATGACCATAACAACATATAGATGCTGTGAACGAGATCGGCCCGCTGGTTAGTCAAGTTATCCTGTCTCATAGCACAAAAAGTTTTTCAATGCGCATGGAGGAATTTATTCGGTAAATGTGTTTTCATCGTAGTTTATGCGCATTTTTTCTTATCGGATAAAAAAATGTATCCTACTCAAAAGTGCGCATAAGTGTTTTATGCGCATTGTTTTTTAAATAAATGTATTCATTTAGCAGATTCTTTTATCCAAAGCGACTTACAATTGAGGAATACAATAAGCGATACAAGCGATACTGTTCTCGTTTGGCACTCAACAGAGGTAGTCGCTTGTATTTCACTCCCCGCCCTACCCTTTTTTTCCTCCCTGCTTGCTTCTGCTGTCTCGTCTCATCTCATCTATTGAAGAGACTCCTTCTGCACGGCTCTCCAAACTACAAAATTATGGATTTGATCAACTGGTCTCTCAGCGCGATTGATACCATCTTCTCAACGAGAAGTCTGGGTTCTGGGGAACCTGTTTGTCCTGACGGGACGTTCGCGGCCGGATATACGAGAGATGCATGGGAGAAGTGGCAAATCGTATGTCTGGCGGCTCTTTCCGTTGAGGACGCTGAGGATATCTACCTTTTCGGCACCATGATAACAGGTATTCTGCTGATTGGATTAGGCTTTACCCTGGGTTATCGAAAAATTCAGAAGACGGGAACAGCTGTCCAAAGTCTCACAAGGCTGCCCGTTTTGATTGAAGCTGTGGGAAGAGCGGTCAGCAATGAGACTGAGACTATAAACCGGAATATGGATACCATCATGATGAAACTCGCAGCTTTGGAAGTGAAACTTGATGTTTTCAGAGATCAGAATGGACAAAGAGAATGAGCTGCGGTAGTTTGCAGCTGTTCGCCCCAAAGTCACAACAATTCAATCTTATCTTTTCTGGCTCCCCGTACCGGCGCCTTGGCCAAGGCCGTCTGGATAACCACCCTGAGAGAGTGATGGAGTTGGACTCTCTTGCTCCCTTCCCCCGATCACAGACATTACCCCCCTCCCCCATTCAACTGCCTCTGTAACGCTTTGTACCGCCACTAGGGCGAGCAGGTCTGAGACCGGCGCCGTAATAAATGGCACTGGACCGGATGGCTGCTTGCCAGAGCTGGATATGTTCCCCCTGTTGCAATGTCATGTGTTTATGGTATATGTGCTTTTGTGCTGAGGTGTTTTTTTTTTTTTTCTGTTCTCAGACTGTACTCCAAATGGAGCATAGTCTGGGGGTTAAAAATTTTTTTTCCCTCCTCTCTCTCCTCATGTAAAAGCTGTATTTTTCTAAATACCCTGTCTCCTGTTCTGTCTACCCCGTTGTCATATGTATGTTGTTGTATGGACAGGTTGACGGCTAATTTCGCTGGTACTTGTACTAGTGACAATAAAGGGCTACTACTATTATAAAAAGGCAAACAGACACAGGAAGTGCTTGTAATACACATTTCTAGGCATTGTTCAGAGCAAATTCTAGCCAGACAGTGAGAGGTTAAGGTAAGAGAGCAAAGTTAAGGAAAGAGAGTGAATTTGTATTGTTTTTTTTAAGACGCAGTCAAGTGATGACGGAAGAGATGAGTTTTCAGGTGTCGCTTTAAAATGGTCAGGGATTCAGCATTCCGGATGGGGGTGGGAAATTCATTCCACCAGCCAGGAACGGTGAATGAAAACGTTTCTGGAAAGTGATTTTGTGCCTCTCTATGATGGCACCACGAGGCGTTGCTCGCTCGCAGATCTCAGGCTTCTGAAGGGGATGTAG